>WBNH01002980.1:72376-296055 GCA_013401255.1 Urocolius indicus | reverse complement strand
CTGCAGTTCGGCGGGGCGGGCGCGGCGGGTACGGCCGAGGAACCGGCCTTGGTGGGGGGAAGCTTCGGGACCGCCGACTCCTTCCCCAAAGATTTCGGTTACGGGGAAGAGGAAGAGGAAGCGGAGCTGGAAGGAGGCCCGGGGTCCGGCGGGCCCGGCGGTGGAGCGGGCGGCCCCGGCGGTGGAGCGGGCGGGGCGGACTCCAAGCCTCGGATCCTGCTGATGGGGCTGCGGCGCAGCGGCAAATCCTCCATCCAGAAGGTGAGGGGCAGCCGGCGGCTTCCCCGCCACGCCGCCTCTCCGGCGCACAGCAATGCTTCCTTGCTTTGGGACACGGGGGGTGGGGGGGTTTAAGGGCCATCTCAGTGTTTTCCTGGAGGCTCGTTTGGCCAAGTTAGAGCCAAGGCAGCCGGGAACGAGCCCCCGCATCGTCTGCCTCGGAGAGAGAGGTTGTGTAGCGCAAAGGTTGTGGCGTTGTAGATCTTCACCTTAACGCGTCAAAAATAAAACAAAAAGCGAAGGTGCTGGTGTGAAGTGTGTCCTGAGAGCGTGACGGCTGCGGGAGTCGTGCAGGTGTTGGGTGCTGAGCTGCTGCTGCTGCCGCTCGGGAGAGGACTCGGAGCGCTTGTTCTGCTTTTAGAGCCTTTGAAATAGATTTCTGCTTTCGTGTGAGCAGAAAGGCAGCCTCTGGTTTCCTTTGCTGCGCTAGACTGAGCGAACGAGTCATCGGTTGAGGAGGATATAAAACAGTTTTGGAGCCTTAGGCTTGTTGGTGAAGTTGCTGGTGTCTCTTAATTAAAATAACAAAGCTGACTTTTTATTTGACGTATAGCTCAAGAGAAGCGTAGAGCTATGAATAATCCTTGTTCCTCAGTGCAAGCTCTGCATTTGCAGACCCTAGTAGGATGTTTTTAGGCATTGCTAGTGAAATGCTGTGGTTCTGAAGTTCTACACTGAGTGGACTCAAACTTTTTTCAAATACAAGTGTGAAATCCTTTAGAGATTTGTGATTTAAAGTTTTTGTGCAGAGAAGCCTTTTCTGGACATTGCAGTGTAGCAGGTATAAATCTGCTTCTTTGAGCTACTTTACGTGAGCTGCGATTACTTCTATAGACTGAACTAAACCAAGGGCTTCTGAACTGTAGTCTCAATGAAGGCTCTTATCTTGTTTGCCTTTCTTTAGACAAGGTTTGTAAAAGGTACCATATCTGATAGTGAGACATTTTTTCCATTGCACTGTTCTGAATAACAGTGGCAGACTGGGCTGTGCTGCTTTTCAGGCTATCCAGTTATTCCTCATTAACTTAGGCCTGATGTCCCCACTGGATGTGCAGATGCAGTGGTTGCACTGCCAGTCTTTTGTCACGTGAACAGCACTCGTAGACTCCTAGCAGAGACTGTGTTGTATTATCCCCGGTTGAAGTAGTGAACCCTAAAAGCTATGGTGAAGCTGTAACTTCAGATTGCAGCGAGATTTTAAGACTTTACAAGTCACTTTATACATGTAGCTTTTGGACTTTGGTTGGTTGTTTTTTTATGACCAAAGCAGTTCCACGTGGAGCTGTTCAGTTAGTTGTACAAGAAAGGAACAGGGTGATGTTGAGTGTGCAATAAAACGATGTAGAACTTCTCGCTTACCAATCAGTTGCTGATCTGGCTTGGGAATTAGAAGCTGTGATTCTGTTTCCTGGGAGATCATTGTGCTGCTGCCCGAGTCAGTTGTGGCAGTAATTTCAGACACTCTTGGAGAGTCAAGAAGTTTCTCTTTAGCAGCATCCCTGCTCTTAGATCTGTCTAGTCCAAAGTGGTCATAGCCAGACCTGACCCTTTTGTCTGGGCACTTGTTGATCACCTTGCCAGAGAGTTAAGGGTATGCACAATAAGCACTGTATTGGGAAGAGTATTGTCTTTGCAGGAATTTAGAAGGTTGTGTGGAAAAACCTGTATTATTAAACCGTATAAGCCTTCTACTGAGAGCAATAGTAACAGGAGGCCTCTGACAAAAGAAAGCACAGTGGTGCTGGGGAGCAACTCCTTTTTCCTTTGGACAGTTTGATTTTTCCCATACTGGTATAACCTGTGAATGTTCAGGAGCAAATTGAGGTGGGTGGACTTTGGGAATGTTATCATTGCTTCAGTTTATAAAAGCAATCTTTGTGCACTTGTGTGACTGCACTCACTGTACTGTCCTTGTGTAATAGGAACCTGGGATGAGTTCAGACAGAATACCTGATTTAGGGGGGTTGTGTGTGTGTGCTTTATGGGAGTTTTTTTGTTTGCTTGTTTTGGAGTTATTTTGCTTTTTGTGTTGTGGGTTTTTTGGTTGTGTTTTATTCTGTCTGTCCCAGTCACCAGAATAGCTGCTGTGCCTTTCTAAGAGTGGGAGAGAGCAATTCTTAAAAGCTTCCAGTTGCTTACTTAACAGGGTGGCTTTTACACCAGATCTGAATTGTCTAATATAGCAGAATTGGAAAATACTGGAACAGTGAGTAGCAGGATGTGTGTGTCTTTAGCCAGTGGTGTTGTTAACAAGACTTGTGAAAGTCTTTAACTCCAGTCAGTTGCTTGTTTCTGGTCCAGGGCAGCTTATTTCTGTAGCTGATGCAGAAAGCTGGCTATTTACCAGAAGCAAAGTGTACACTTTAGAACACAGATCTCTCACTGATGTGTATTAAGAAGATAAAGTCAAGGCTGTTATTTCTCTTCTTTCAACAGGTGGTGTTTCACAAGATGTCTCCTAATGAGACTCTGTTCTTGGAAAGTACCAACAAGATCTACAAAGATGATATTTCCAACAGTTCATTTGTGAACTTCCAAATATGGGATTTTCCTGGACAGATGGACTTTTTTGATCCCACATTCGATTATGAGATGATCTTCAGAGGAACAGGTGCTCTAATATATGTTATTGATGCCCAGGTAAATACAAATCACTAAGAAACATAAGGAAGTTTTCTTTTTTGCTTAGTGTGCAAGAGGAAGGATCAAGAAGCCAGTAACTTATCTTTTTAGATGGCTTTGTAAAACATCTGTTATGGGTGAAAGGATGCTTTGGCAGTCTAATTTCTGAGGTGTGGTTTTCAGTTTTGTGGGTTTTCAGTTTTGAGGTGGCTGAAACGTGGAGAGTGCGAAGGAGTACTGTAAACTTCCCTTTTCAACAATAGTAGTGAGACCCTGCTGTGCTAGATGGTCTGAATTATCCCTACTCTCTGCTGTTACAGAGTTCATTTAATAACAGCCCACTTCAGAGCTCACTTTAAAGAACTGGTATTATTGGGTGTTTGGTAGCTTTTAATAAACTTAGGAATTGCACTGTGGGAGATGACTCAGTCATTGAGACCATCCAGGAGAGTGCTGCTGCCTTTTGCTGAAGTCAAAGTGTAACCCACCTTTTGCTCTGAAGCCTAGTTTTGTGTGACTGAGCCTTGTATAGTTAATGCAACTTAATTTACATAACACAATCTAAGCTACTTGGATTCCTGACACTCCAAGATATTCTCCCATATCTCTCTTCAGTTACAGGAGTGAGGTTCTTGCACTGAAATATTTTGTCCTTGTACAGATGGTGTAGTTATCAGAGATAAAGCCTTGTCATTCATTCCTGCCAAATCTGATTTACAGGATGACTACATGGAAGCTTTAACAAGACTCCACATCACAGTTTCAAAAGCCTACAAAGTCAACCCAGAAATGAACTTTGAAGTTTTTATTCATAAAGTTGATGGTTTATCAGATGACCATAAAATAGAAACTCAGAGGGATATTCATCAGAGGGCTAATGATGACCTTACAGATGCTGGGCTTGAAAAACTTCACCTTAGGTGAGTTACAGATTGTGGCCTGTGCAGTTTTACTAATGGCTTTTAGATGTAATGGTGGATAAACTGGAGCAAGGCCTCGTGAGTTTCTTAATACTGCACAAACTCTCCTTAGAAAATACCACACTGAATTTATGGCCAAGCCTCAGCTGTTAGGCTGACTGAAATAAGGCAGGCTACTGTGTCAGATTCCAATCAACAGATTTATTCATAAACTTGCTGATTATTTGAGGTCCTTTTGGGTACTTTTTATTCAGTGTAACAAGCTGAATTTGTACATGTGGCCTGGAGGGGCAGGAGAGGGGAAGCTGCATGCCTTCCAGTCCTGCCTAGCACTGACGTTTCAGGGTAATTAGTTTTAAAGGTTAGTCTCTCACGTGGTATTTGATTCACTTGTAAGGGATCTTTGAAGTGAACTGTTTTTTTTCCATTTTTACTGCTATTTTGAATCTCGTGGAGCGTTTAAGTCTTGCCAGTATCTTTCTGTGTTGTGTGTACAAAGGGCAAGGAATGGGACTTGAAGAAATGCAGTCAAGTGTTTAATGCCTTTGTGATAAGCATTCTGTGGGCTAAGCATGTTGTGAAAGCATGTTCAGATTTTTCTCTCTGATCCCATCTGCTGGAGATGGGGAATGTCTGTTTCAGTAGCTCAGAAGTTAGGTTCTTGGTGCAGTGGCCAGGTATGTTTGTGACAGAGGCATGCCAGCTAAATTATCAGAACTGAATGTTAGAAGATACAGCTTTAACACTTCTATTGCAATTCAGAAATACTCTTGACACTCTGTTCTTTTCTGTTCCTTTGTCCTCCCTCCTCATCTCAGCTTTTATTTGACCAGTATCTATGACCATTCAATATTTGAAGCCTTCAGTAAAGTGGTACAGAAGCTCATTCCACAACTGCCAACGCTGGAAAATCTACTAAATATCTTTATATCAGTAAGTGCTAATCTAACAGAACTTAAGAGTGAAATACACAGAATGGTAAAGCAAGTACTTCTGCTAAGGAATGCTGGTGACATCTGCCCCTGGGAGATGTGAGTGGCACTCATGTTAGTATACTCTGCCAGCCTGGTTGTCTGCACTAGAAGCTCCCATGCTACTTACTCTTATTTTTGTCAACTAGAAGGTGATATTGAAATGTACTATGGCAACAGGATGTTGTATTGGTAAACTGTCTGCTCTAAGTCATGATTCTGTCTTAAGTCTCTACATTGGTTGTGTTTGCAGGGTTTCCTGCTATTGAGAATGTGAAAGTGTCTGAATTCTATGTGAGACTTTAAAAGATGCAGTTATTTCAACAGATTAATCCAATTCTTTCTCTTTGTGAAGAATTCAGGCATTGAAAAAGCTTTTCTCTTCGATGTAGTCAGCAAAATCTACATTGCAACAGACAGCTCCCCTGTGGACATGCAGTCGTATGAGTTGTGCTGTGACATGATTGATGTAGTGATAGATGTTTCCTGTATATATGGGTAAGTGATGAATGCTTTTAGGCTAAAAGTCCTCACAAGTTGTAGAATAGGTTGCAGGCTGTGCAAATGGTGCTGGATATGTCATCCAGCAAAGATGCTATGAGTTGGTCTGCAGAACACATTGGTTCTGTAAAGAGCTAGAATAAAGTGACTCAGCAGCTGCATTGAGCATTTGTACTGTTTGCTTGCCTCCACTCCTGGCCTTAGACATCCATCTGGCATTTGTGAGAGTTGAGTTTATCATTTAATGTATGAGTACTGCTGTGTCTCATTTGACTTGCTCACTCTTCAGTATAAGTAATAGTCTTGTAACTGCATTGAACGGGTATGTGCTTTGAAGTTCTGTGTGCCTGCCTACTAGGTTATGACTTCACATGTTCTTTCTTAGGTTAAAGGAAGATGGCACTGGAAGTGCTTATGATAAAGAGTCAATGGCAATTATCAAGCTCAATAATACAACAGTCCTGTACTTAAAGGAAGTAACAAAGTTTTTGGCATTAGTTTGCATTCTTAGAGAAGAGAGTTTTGAGCGCAAAGGTAGGAATTGCTCCCCTCTGAAGGGCTTTTATCTAATGGTTTTTATCAACAGTTATGTATGCACATGACTTCACAAAGCACCTTGACTTTTCTATAACTAAATTTAAGTTGTTCTGGAAGGAAATATCTCCTTTCTGGAGACAAGTATCAAGAGATCTTATTGTTACCCTTGGGAATCACTGCTTTAATCTCTGTCTTCCCCCTGAAACGACTTGTATAGCTCACATGGCCTGTGTCACTACCACCAGTGGAATCAGTAGGATGGAATAATGCTTGTTCTGTTCTGCCTGACAGCTGCTGTATTGTGAATATCCATATATTATCCACCATTATGTAACTTTTTAAACATAGGACTAAAGAAATCAATGGTGGTGGGCTTGTACAGCATGTGGTAGGAACTTAAAGAGTTTAACATGTAGCAGGTCTAACAAACCATGTTGGAGCTGTAGGAGGTGATGGGATGATTGGTCTTGCATATGTTTCAGGGTAGAAATGATAAGGTAGGCCCTAATTTCACAGTATGTTACTTAAATAATGACAGTACTTAGTTTGGCAATTTAGAAAACCAGATGTGATCTTTCAATACCTGTACTGTATTTGATCTCAGTTTTTCACATCACAGTTAGGAGATGTATGTATCAATTACAGGAAGTGCAGCTTCATGTTCAAGTGATGATGTCTAGCATGTTTTTGGGGGATACTCTTGTGTTGTCCTCACCCCTGCTGTTTAATTATGAAGGTACACCTTACATTCCTTTTTGTCTGAAAACTGAGACAATCTAATACTGGCATCAGCAAAACTCTGTTATTAGATCTTCTGAATCCGAATTTGTACTGAAGCAAGTAGCGAAACAGCTGTTGTTTAAATGAAATATAATGATTTAGAAGCTCTGTTGATGATGTAAATATGCCAAGCTGAGCACAGTTTTTTCTTCTTGCCCTCCCCATCTCTCTGGACAGGTCTGATAGACTACAATTTTCATTGCTTCCGCAAAGCCATTCATGAAGTCTTTGAAGTAGGTGTTTCCTCCCACAGAATCTGCAACCACCAGTCAAGCACCTCAAATATGAAAGCAGTGACTCACAATGGCACACCTAGGAATGCAGTCTAGAGGAAAACTAAAGATGTTGGACAGACTTGTCAGCTCTTCACTCCAAAGTTTCGTGGAACAAGAGAAGAGTAGTCTGAAAGCCTGAGGAGAGCGGCGCTATCTGTGGAACAGCAGCTTGTAACTCGTGTGGGACAACTGAAACTACTGTAAAAATACTTTGAGGCCAGTGGAGTTAGAAATGCAGGTTTGAAACCAGCTATAATGCTAGTGCAGTGGTTTTTCAGTTTGGAGTCCTATTTTAGCAGTCTGTCTCTGACTGATTGCCCAGCCAACACTTAAAAACGATCAAGTTGAGTTTTGTGTGAAACAATGAAGAGTCACTCGCTCAACTTCCTTTCTTTTAATTAATCTGTAGAATATCCACTTTGGCTTAAGTTTACTGTTTTGTCAGGGAGGGGGAAAGAAAAGAAAAGGAAAAGGTGGTGTTACTATTTAGGCTTGTGAAACTCAAGCTTTTTGTTTGGTGAGGCTGGTCTCACAAATCATTCCATGAAGTAGTTCTTGCTCTCACTGGTGTGCTCAGAGTATTCTCGTGAATTCTGTACTTGTTGAGTGGATGCAAGGTAGAGCTCTGTTCTAGTGATTCTCTGTTTGTTTGGAGAGCTGACCTGGAGCTTCATTTTAAGAGATCATGATAGTTTGCTTTCAGACCACACTTCTTGGTATGCTTGATGGAAGGGAAGTATTAAGCCCAGAAATAAACTACCTGCTCTCTTTTGCAAAAACATGGATGTCATCAATCTGTGTGATTAATCCTATTCACAAAACAACTGCATGGCTAACTAAACTGGAATGTTTGCCATCTGTTGGCATAAAGCAGCCACTTTCAGCTATTCCCAAGCAAAGAAATGACCAAGTTACTGACTTCTGATGATGAATCTCTCTCCACCTTCGACTGATAATCAAGACAATTCTTAGGAAAATGTCTGAGGGTGTTATCCTTGCACAGCAATTAAATGTCAGTGTGCCACAACCTACTAATACTGGCCATTGAAAGTGCATTGATCCTGTATCGTGGCAAACACCTTCTTGTTTGTTGCCATGCAATCTGAATAGTGTGTTTCTGATTTTGTAAATGCTGGCTTTCATACTATGGGGAAGTATATCTGAATTGTTTTAATCTAATTTATTGATATTGGTATTATTACTGCAGATGTCATATTGTACATCAGCCTTGCTATGCAGCAAGCTCAGCTACTGGCCCGTAAAGATCTTGCCTCTATTTATCTGCCCCTATATGTGCATAGGTGTTGCAAAGCCACTGGACCAACTGACTGTACAAGTGCCACTGTAAAAGTTTCTGCGAGAAGATCTGTTAATTGTAAGCAATCTCTGCAACTGATGTATTTATGTGGTCAGAAATAACTGTGGAATTGCTTCTGTGCTTAGAGAATGGATTTTCATTGAGCTGTGTAAAAATGGATATACATGCATTAACACTGAGGTGTCTGCACATACTGTGTTCATGGTTTTTCCCTTTGTTTTAAGGATGTTGTATGATAGTAAATACATAAGGGATCTGCTCCACAGTCAGCAGCAGATTTGGGAATTCAGGTGCTCTAGTTCAGTTCTTTTAATAGCAGTTGTAGTTCTGAACTTAAGTTGAGCCCGTTTTTGGTAATGGAACTGCAGGGTCGTTTAAGGAGGTCCCGTGGGCTTGTAAGATCTGTCACTGTGTTCTGGTACTCAAGGTAAGAGGAGAAGTAATTGGCAAGATCATAGGAAGGAAGAAATCATTCCCAGAGCATGTTCTAAGTCCATGTATATGTTCCTCTCTTTGTCTTTACTCTCTACATGGTTTTGTGCTAATAAAAAGACAAAAAGGTCAAGCTGTAACGCTGTTGTTTCTGTTGGAGAGTGAGACACCAGCAAAAGTCTGTGAAAGGCTTTGGCTAAGCAAACTGTGACTCTAAGATGACAAGACTTTAAAGGCATATAAATGAAACAGTGACTTATTCTGTTCTTTTGACTAATGGTGAGCATTTGGGTGCATTCTGAAGTTCTGTCTTTTGGGGCTTTATTGTCAGCATCACCTTACTCTTGGATGGTTGCATTTACAGAAAGTTAATGGTAGCATCTCAAACCAGAAAGTTGATTCATTACCTGTCCAATATTAGCTTTGAAAGTTAAATTTGTCTCTAGTAAGCAGCATGGGATTTCTTCAGTGAACTAGAACTAGTCTTAATGTCCTACCTAAAATTAATCAATTGAAATCAGATGCTGTTCTTCAAGTAGAGTGTTACTGAACCTGTTGCTGTAGTGAGGCAGTTTTTGTTTTCTGCTGAAATCTTTATGCTGCCAGGGAACAAGAAGCAGAGGAATTGTGCTTTATTTTCTCCCTTGTGCAGAGACCTGTCTCCCTTTCCTGTGCTGACTTTCTGCAGGAGAGATATCCTGTTGGAGATAAAGAAAGGCAATATTACAGTCTTTCCAGTAACAGAACTGAAATTCTGAAGGAAACCAGCAACTACCAGTACAGTCAGATGCTCTGCTGTCTTTTTTGCCAGCAACTGGATGTGTGCTTCTAAGGAGGAAAAATGTGCAGACGGGGGAGGGCTTGATGGGAAAAAGGTCATTATCCTGCTGGTTGGGGGGAATCTCATTAATAGTTACAGATATCTCAGTGGTGGGTGTCAGGAGGTTGGGGCAGCATGTTTTTTTCTATTGTATCCAGTGACAAGACAAGGGGAGATGGAAAGAAGTTGGAACACAAAATGTTTCGTTGAAACATAAGGAAAACTGTTTGACTGTTGAGGGAGCCCTGGCCCAGGCTGCCCAGGGAGAGTATGGAGGCTCCTTCTCTGGAGGGCTTCAAAACCTACCTGGATACGTTCCTATGTGACCTGATTTAGGTGGATATGCTTTGGCAGGAGGTTGGACTGGATGAGCTCTAAAGGTCCCTTCCAACCCCTATCATTCTATGATTCTATGATTGCTAGTCCCAGGCTAGGTTTGCAGTTGACATTCATGCCTGCTGTAGCACAGGAAGGGATTTAAATCCACCTATCCTTTGTCTGCCAATGCAAGGGCTTTTCCCTCCCTTCCTCTCCCCAAGGCTCACGTGTGACTGACTCAGTCTGTAGCTCAGGGCCACCAGCTGTAAGCCTGAGGCTGCAGCTACAGAGCTGGTCTGGGCTTTGCCTTCCCAGGGAAACATGGGGTGAACTCTCAGCCTGTGGCAGCCTGTGGCCAATGTCCCTCTCCCAGAGACACCTCATCCCCGCACTGAGGAGAGAGGCAGAGGCTCTGAGGCTGAGTGTGGGGCGGCTGCTGCTTACCTAAGGGAAAACTTCTACTGACTCAGTTGCCATCCTCAGGGTTGCTCCTGGCCTGGTGTGGATCAACATGTGTCTGGGAGTGTTTGGTCCTTGCAATATGAGATGTGAAAAGGAGGACAACGTCTCGTCAGGAGCGCGGTAAGAACGGCAGCTCAGCTTGAAGGAATTCACTGTCCTACATGCAATAGTAAAAACCTGGGTGGGATTAATGGAAAGAGACAACAACAAACTGCCTGTGGGGAAAGGAGAATTGTGACCCCAACTCCTGGACCACCAACCCCAGTTACATGCCAGTCTCAAAAGGCATCAGGGAAGGCAAAGTGAGCTTGCATGCTGATTTACCTGCTAGGTAAAGATATTCTGACCAATTGTGGTAAGTGGGAGTGTATAACTGCAACTTCTGTGTGTAAATACAGTGCAGAAACTTGTGCTGAGTGTGCTTGGTTTGTGGAGTTGCCATCTAGCACCCAGGATTGCACAAATCTGAAATAAATAACCAATGTCTCTCCTGACCAGGTGATTATTGGCAAGTTGGACACCAGGTAACTGCTCTTTTGAACAACAGGCTGTGGGAGCTGCTGGTGAGTCTGAGTGTGTGTCTCTGACACCTTTCTGTGCATGGTTATTTCTTATTTATGAAGGATTTTGTGGTTAGTGCTGAGTAGTGGAGTGTTTTAGCTTTGAATACCTGCTTGCAGTAGATGGCACTATTGTAACATGGCACTGACCCAGGCTGCCCAGGGAGGATGTGGAGGCTTCTCTGGAGGGCTTCAAAACCCACCTGGGCACGTTCCTGTGTGACCTGATCTAGGTGGGACCTGCTTCTGCACGGGCATTGGGCTGGATGATCTCTGAAGGTTCCTTCCAACCCCCACCATTCTGTGATTCTATGAACACATCAGCAAAGATTTTTAAGAAGTTTCCTTTCCTAAAGCCATTTTCTTTCTGTCTCAAGTAGGTTGAACTTGCTATTGCACTGTAGGACATGTTTAGAGGTGTTTTTAGTTTCTCCTTGAACACTAAGTTCAGAGTTACTAATGGCTCTGTTATAAAAATCCAGACTTTGCAAAGCTAGGAGGAACAGCCATGTCACAGAGCAGACTGCATAGTCTGATCATGATTTTATTTAAATGTGTATGTTCTCAGTTGTAGTCAAGATGTGGACTGCTTTTTGAGTAAAAGAGTTTGCTTGTTTTAAATACAGGCATTTTTGTGGTTCTAAATAGCAGTAAAAGTTGGTACTTTGCAATTTGGACACGTTTTTCTCCTTCACAGTTTGCTCTGATATTTGTTTGGAAAGCTATAATTTATCTGGGCATAAGCAGCTACTATTTGTTTCCAAGATCTACCTTCCAGATGGTTGTGTTTGGAGTGAAATGTCAGTTAAAGAGTGTATAACAATATAATATATTCAGCATGGAAAGAAATGTCACTGAAACTGCAAACAACTTAAGATGTGCTTGTTAAAAATTCAAGTTTCATTATTGCACAGAGGAATAGATCAATATTCTATCATTTAACAACTGAGTTTAAAAACCTGCTGTGAAATGAGGCAGTGTCTCTTATACTGGATGTAAGTTACTTTGATATTCCCTGGTTTTGTGTCACTTAAGGGCAAACAAGCCTTTCAGCTCCAGTCATGACTCATTATGTCATTATGTTAAGCACTTACTATACCTCAACAGATATGCAATTCATATCCAGCCACAAGGGTGACAGCATTGTTAGCTAATCTGTTACACTACTACCTTCTTGGTTTCTTTTAAAGAATAATACCTTTCATGGCTTGAAGCAGAATGGCATCATTTGAGACTATAACATTGACTGGGAACAGTTTGCATAGCATTTGAGAAATGCAAAGAGAGGTATTACCATTTTATAGTTCATTGTTGCTCTGACAGGACTGAACTCAGAAAGAAAATGTCAGCTCTGTCACATTTAAAAAGCCTCAAACACTCCAAACTCAAACAGCCCCCAACCCAAACCCCTAAATATTTAGTGATAACACAAATGGCAAAGCACCTCCTTCACTTTAATGAACAAATATCCCAAACACTTCAGTCCTTTGTGTGGCATTAATATTGACTCTTCACTGGGCTAAATATTTCTGGGCATCACTTAGGAAAATGTTTCCCTCTGGGTGTTCTTGAATGCATACCATCAGGAACCCTTTGTTAGTTGGTGTAAATATTAGGGAAGGATTTCTACATGCCATGAGAGCATTCTAAACTTTGTGTGCCTGGATTGGGATTACCTCTGCAGTTACTGAATTACTTGTGCAGCCTTTGGTAGTTTTTTCACTTGTCTGCAGTGTTCACTGGGCACAGTTGAGGATTTTTACCTGCCTGTATAAGCCTATAGAAGTGTGTTTTGAGAGAAAATTGCAAGAAAAGCAAGGCAAAAAAAAATCTCATTTCCCCATAAGCACATTCACTCTTCAAATATTCTGTGAGCCTCCATGTGTGTCACTTCCAGTCCCCAGTGTCTCAAGGCCGGCTTTTGTCACACATCAGGTACTTGGCATTAAAGCATGCTCCTGGTTACTCACAGTCACTCATCAGGTTTTGAAATCACGTTTGCAGATCAACCAGGTGCTAGGCCAGACTGTTTTTAACTTGATTTGCAGTCTTCCCTCCCCTCTTCCCCATAACCCCTTGGTATTTTTAATAAATATATAACCTTGATTGTAGTTACTGTCTTGTGGAGGTTGATACTGTGTAGAGCAGGAGGCCTGTTGCAGTTTTGAACTACAATGTGATGAACAGAAATATTACCTCTGTGCAGGATGATGTAAATGGTAAGCACACAATTATTTTAAGACAGTGCCTTGGTCTGATCATTTTTTAAATGCTATTCACAGACTGCTGAGAGATTAAGAACAACCCCTCCCCAAACCCAAACAACATAAGAACTTAAAATGAAAGAATTGATGTTAAAAAATATTAATAGTCCCCAGTTCTCTTTCTTTTGTCACAAAAGTACAAGGGATACCCTTTATCAGACTGCTGAAGGCATGACTGTAGCAACCTTCAGTTAGCTGACAGATCAAAAACCTACCTTTTATGGTTCCTGAGGGAGTTTAACTTCTTCCCATTAAAAATGAATAATAAAATTCAAAGCTTTCATCATAATGGGGTTAGAAGGAGGTGTTTTTGCTTTTTATAGCTATACCAATGATGGAGAAGCCATTAGAAACCATTGCAAGGCTGGGGAAGAGGTCATCGTTAGAAGGCCGATTTAAACAATCTTTTAGAGAAGAAGTTTGGATTTAATTCAAAGGTGATTTCTGCTGGTGTTGGTAAGTGGGCCATATGCATTTCCTGTCAGATATGAAACAAAGGGAAGGTGTGAAATGGCTCAGACTCATCCAGAAATCCAGGGGATGAAGTACTTCAGTGTGAACAGTCTTCTGTAAGACTTTTCCCTAGATCAATACACAGCAGAATTAAACGTTCCTTTACACCCTCCTGCCAAATCCTGAGTGACAACTCAAGACCTTTTCTTCATATTGTGGAAATGGCAAGAGACATGAGACAATTTTGTATTCTTTTGTCCCTATACAAGGAAAGATATGCCAAGTATCCATAACAGGCTTAAGAAGCAGCCTGCAGTGGACACAGTGGATTTGCTGTGTTAAGGAACTCTGGTAGAACAGAAAATGAAACCAGCAGAAAGGAAATCATTCCAAAGAGAGGGAGAAAAGTATTGCGGATTAATTGTTTCACCCCACTGTCTTAACTCTGCCCAATCTGAATCAAAACTCAAGAAAGATTTTTCACTGTGCTTTCTTCAAAGGGTGATTTGGTTCTTCTGGGTATCTTCATCTGTATGTTCTGAAACAGCTTTGCTGTTAGAACTGCATTAAGCTTTCCCACTGCCAGGAACTGATCTGAGTAAACAGTAAGAATTATCCAGAATCCTTTCCCACTGGGCTGTGATGCCTCAATGTATCCAGCTCTCTGATGTACCAAGAAATAGCTGCTTTAAAAGGTGCTCTGCTTGGAAGTCTCACTTCTCTGACTTACTGTGAACGTTTACAACTCAGCAGTTAGGAACTGCTGTGGGCATTATGGCCATAAATGCTGTTTTATTATACTGTAGTAAGGAAGCTCACTGCTGCCTTTTTGTGGTGTGTTTTGTTCTGCACCAGAGCCAGTCAGTATGGGAGAAGGAAATGATGAGTACAGTAATAAGAAGTTAGACAGAACTGACATCATGATCCTTAATTGTGGATCAGTGCTTTTAATTTTTTTGGACTTCTGTGGCACAGAGTGAAAACCATTCTGCTTTTACAAAAAATATGTACTTTCTGTGTAAATTATCCCCCTAAAAGGAGAAAAATGTCACTTTTAGGGTTCAGGATGACTGAGTTATGTTGAAATATCAAATAAAAAGAAACTCGTTGGTGGTCAACAGTGATGTGGATCCTTCTTAGTGAGATTCATGTGTATTTGATTGGGGTTTTTTGTCTGGCTTACACTGAGGGAACTGGTCACTCAGTGTTCCCAAGTGATCTAAAGATAGTTTATTTTTCTTGCCCCCTAGATGGCTGTCTTGTTCTCTTTTAAAGAATCTGTTACACAAAGATAGTGTGGTAGAGCTGTAAGGGAGAAAGTTGATGTAAGTAGTCACAGTTTGTACACGTTTGCACATTTGTAATGTGTTTAAGCATTTATGAGCAAAAATGTTGATATGTAACTATATCATTGAGAATCTGCTGTGAACTGTGAGCTGATAAGTCTTCTGCTACTAGGTAAGAGAAGAGTAAATACTAACTTGTTTCAGAGAATTCAAAATGTTTCTTAATACATTTTTCATTCTAACAAAAAAAACCTGCTAATTTACTGTGGAAAGAAAAACTCTCTCATGGTTCTAACATGCACAGATGTAGTTTCCACCTACTTAATTCTGTAGGGATTTTGCTTGACTTGTTTATCTTAAAACCCTCTGTAAGTCTTTTGACTATTTCCACAAGTACGTGGGGAGTCCAGTGGAGATACTGAGGGAATATTCTTGCTGTGTTTCTGATGTGTTAGAACACAGGACAAGAAGGTTGGATTAGTGGGAGTTTGGGGTCTTTTTTGTTTTCCCCGAGTGATTTCTAGTTTCGTCTTGCACATTTGTATTCTGATGAACTAAGTCTTCAGAAGATATTTGTGCAGAGGCTTGTTATTAAATGAACTATTGGGAATTATTTTTAAAGATGGATGTTTCACACCTTTCACGTGGAGGAAAGGCAGCAATGCAGAAATGTGTTCATTTTGTAAGCATTGTTTAAAAACCAAACCCTCCAAACAAAACAAAAACCCCCAAAACAACAAACAAAAAACCCTAAACAAAAAACCATGCCAAAAAAAAAAACCACCAGAGGAAGCCCCCGAAACTGCCCAACTGAAACACTGATCATGTGTTCTGTGTCCACTTTGGTTTGTTTAATCATTAATGCTCCTCTTTGCCTGTATTTGGTTTGGATGCATTTGTAGGAGGACAATATGTGCAGTGCCACGCTCCTTGTTCAAAGCTTCTATTTATTAGATGACTGTAAATCTATGTAATTTGGTAGATTTGTGTTCTGTTTGGTTTTTCTCATATGCATTTTGAGGTATGCATTGGGGACCACTAGTAATTGCACATGTGACTCCTGAATCTGTGTGGGCTGTGCAGTTTGACTGAGCTTATGCTTATTCACACCCATTTCTGGAATACTGAAGTAATTACTTACAAGTCAGACCTTTACCCATGTTTTGGGCTTTATAGCTTTTTGTAAATCATACAATAACTGCCAAACAGCAGCTTAATAAAACCAAATCCTCAGGAGTTACCCGTCAGGGGCACAGAGTGAAAACTTCCTGCAGTTTTCAGTTCTTCATTGGTAATAAAACTCATATTTTTGTTTTCTTCTTAATTTCTTTCATTAGATCCAGCTGCTTAAGACAGGAAGGAGTGAGTTTGATGTTTGCTGTTCAGTTGGCATTTCTCTTTATTTGTAAGTAAATCAACTTAGAGCATGACCTTGGTATTTATTGTATTTGTATAGAGGCAGAAGGGTATATTCTACAGCTTTCTGGTTTATAATGAAGGCATTTAATTTTTACACTGTTTCTTTTGTTTCTAAATGTCTTTACATGTATTTTTTTTTCTTGCTGCTGAACTAGTGAGAATGGAGTTTCATCAGTGTGCCACAGTGAACAAGCAGTGCCCTCCTTTTGACTGCAGCACCGATCTCTCGCTGCTTATAAACAACTCTCAAATGAGCTGCTTTGAAAAGCTGTTTTAAAGGGATGATATCTTACATGATTTATCATGGATTAAAATAATTGATTTCTGGCAAAGGCTCATCTAAAAACTTAATGCTTCTGAAGAGGAGATGTTAAGATCTTTAAACATCTTTCTACTGCCAGTTTCCCTAAGTGACAATTAGCACAGTCTGATGGTAACTCTGGTTGGGAGGTGACGAGCTTAATCTGCCTCTCCTGCATACCACGGGGTCATGATGTGATAACTAAGCAGTAATGCTTACTTACTGCAGGATTAAGGATGAATCATGTTTGAAAGTCATGATGCAAAGCATTCAGTGATCTTGTCATTCATAACAGCTCCTATGTTATGCAGACTCTTTATGGAAAAAGAGCAAAGTAATTGGTATCCGTCACATGCACTTGTGTTGATCACAATTTCCCTGACAGTAGTGCACTTTAATAGAGTCTGTCAACTCAGCTTAGACTGTAATGGCTCACAGCACATCAGTCTTAAAGAATACATGAATCTCTAAGTGAGGAAGTTAACTGTAATTTTTACACAGAATTGTACCACAGAACTCTCTCAGGGACAAAAAAGTTAAATACAGAGAAACCCCCAGTGCAATTAGCTCACACAGCTTCTGAAGTGGTAGGAAGAGAATAAATGGTCAGTTCACTTGAAAGAAAAACTGTATTAGAAAGTAAAAGCTGAAGGTGAACTGGCTTGTTTCGTAGTGCTGTGCTTTGCATAGATGTTTGACTCGGAAATGGATTGAAACATATGTGCCTTATGGGTCTTTGCAGGCATTCAGTCACTTGGGTTTTCAGGTTATTCTGTTTCTGTACTGAAGATACTGTGTGTAATTCCTCATAAAAAATCATTTTTATTGAAGTGCCTGTCTTTTGCTCTCACTGGTTTTCTTTTCTAGTATCTGGTACTGTAATAATGAGGGGAGTGTGTGTGTGTGTATATAAATACATAGCTCTGTAGAGGATTGTTTGCAGCTTCTCTGTCTGTTTACTTTGAAATGCATAGATAGAGTATCTGTTAGGTAACTTCAACATTCCTGATGTGGTAGAATAGTCACACTATCTATTTTCTATCTGCTCTGGAGTCACTTCTACATTTCCCAGTATCTTTTAGGGATTCAGTTGAGCAGAACTGTATGTATACATGCTAAATCTTTCATTTTTACCACTGTACTTCCTCTCTAGAAAAGTAATGATAAAGTTTGCTGGCACTCAAGTAGACCTAGGACTTAGGTAAAGAATGTTCAAATAACAAAGGGTTTCTAGTTACAAGAAGAATAAGCAAGAAAGAGTAGTAGCAACACCACTTGACACTGTATATATCACACAAAATCACAGAATCTTAAGGGTTGGAAGGGACCTTGAAAGATCATCTACTCCAACCCCCCTGCCAGAGCAAGACTAACTAGAGGAGGTCACACAGGAACTCATCCAGGTGGGTTTTGAATGCCTCCAGAGAAGCATGTCCCAGAACTGTGGGACATTTTATTGCAGTGGCATAATAGGATGAAAAACTTTAAGTCTGGTGGCAAGTTAATCCAGTACATTTGTTGAATTTGCTGTTACCAGATGTTTGATAAATGGCAAATTAGTACCACTCTGTGACTATGGAAGATACAACTCATATAACTACATTTTGGCTTCAGTAACATTCAGCAAGTTCTAAAGGAATTGACCTTCCCAATGGTGCATAAGAATATGGGCAGGGGGATAAAAATAATCTGCCTTTATCCAAGCTGCTAAAGGGGAGCTAAATAAGTGAGCCTCTTTTTCTAGTTTATTGTTTAATTCTGGGTAATGCCACTAATGAAAGAGAAATATGTCAAATATTTTACTTTTGAAGCCTCTGTTGATTGGAAGGAGGATGTCTACATCTATTTATGAGGATGTGATAGAAGACTGTATCTTATCTTATTCTTCTGCATAATACTCTGCCTTATCTTAAGTTTTACGACTACCTCACACCAGAAGGTTATTAAACATGAGCATATGGCTTCTATCCTGGTGGTAGCACTAAGTACTCTCGCTGAAATGCACCAAGCATTTGGAGAAAGGAAAAGGAATACAAAAGAACAAATAAAATAAAAAGAAGAAAAGGAAAAGGGGGGGAAAAAAAAGCTGTAAAATGCTAATGAGGGAGCATGCAGTCCCTCTCAGCAAGCAGCTCACCAGAGCAGAAGTGTGGCCTCAGTCACGGCACTGTGACTCATTATTAGAATCCTTTGCCTAAAGGCTTGGAGCAGTGATGCAGGAGAACTTCACGCTGGGAAGCTGATAGCTCGTTGGAGTGACTGTGAGACTAATCAGGCAGCCGCGGCTGCTGAAGGCTCGCGCTTGTTTCCTGACAGACGTATTCAGAATCAAACTATTAAGACTATTGGGTTTGGTGCGTTTCTGCGAGGGCACAAAGCATCCCAGCTTATTCGGTATGAAATGTTGTTGTTGTTATGATAATAAAAATTATTATCATTATTACCAGCCTCCATTCTCCAGGGAAGAAGAAAATGTCCTTCTGGAACTGCTGCAACTGACATGTTGTTTTGTCAAATGTTTCTCTGACTTGGACAGGGCAGGATGTTCATTTTCATCAGTAGAATAACATTTTCTGATTAGCTTAGGAAAGGCATTACTGGAATGAATATTCTCGTGGTGCTGCTCTCCATCATTATAGTGACAGCACCAGAATGATAACTCCTCTTTTGTAATGATAAAGGTATTCATCCTTGGTTACCTCATAATGTTGCGGATTCTTTATCATCATATCTAAAAGCCTGTTGAAGTTTGAGTAGTGTTCAGGTTGCTTCATGTTCTTAACCATGTCGTGGGTTCTTACCTATATATCAGTATCTATAAGTGCTCATAAAGAGAGCAAAATTTGATGTTAAATGTAGGCATTCCCATGCTTACAGGAAAGGAAAAATCAAGGTCTGAGAGCCAAAGAGTCTAAGTTACATGGTAGGCTGATATTTCAGCATTGCAGTTCCCATCTTCTCATGGCAGAATGTAGTGTGCAGTCCTTTTTCCAGTGATGGTGCTGGAAACAGTTACCTCATATTTCTTCATTTTGACACAAGTCATCTGGTCTTAAGCATCTCATTATCATTACACCATATAGAGAAAAATACCCAGTGCCCAACATGGGATATGCAACAGCCTGCTTCCCAAATTGATTTAACTGGCAAACAGAAAATGCCAGAGAAAATGATGGGCTTAAGATTCCACTTTGTTAAGGATTCAGATGCCCAACTTCATTAAACAACCAAGGCAGGTGAATCTTTTTGACAAGAAATACAGCAAGGAGAATGTTCAGTGATACCTGGTAGAGGCTCCTTCCTTGGGGGTCTTTAAGACCTGCCTGGACATGTTCATATGCGACCTGATCTAGGTGAACCTTCTTCTGCATGGGGGTTGGACTGGATGATCTCTAAAGGTATCTTCCAACCCTACCATTCTATGATTCTAAGAACTTAAGTGCCTTAGGAATTTGCCCAGTGAGAAGATACACAGGGAATTCAGGAACCTTCCAGAGCTGACTGGCATCTGAGAGTTTGGGAAATAGGTTCAATGGTCTCGCTTCTAATTCATTACTGAATGGTTCTTTTGATTCTTATAGTTCCCTTTTTTTTGGTAAGATCCAAGAGGAGAACCTGTGGCTCTTCCCGCCTATGTACATGATGACCAAAACAATCGAATTTGTTCACAATTATTTTCTGAACAAGACTAATGGGTTCCTGGCATTTTTAATTGTCTTGCTTGGAAACATGGACTGTCGAGATTCAGAAAATTGTTTTCTAAAGCAAGTAGTCATGACACATGCTTCTGTCAGCTCATTTCCTCCATTCATTATACTCGAGATTTATTGAATCCAGGAATGTTTTGAAGAAAAGCATTGTAGGTCGAGATGTGATTAAACTAGAGATAGTCTGAGACTTTAGTTTGCCTCGTCTAAAAGAAACGAATTAAAAACGTAAGATAAACTTCTACGCTCGTACATTCCTGTGACAACTCACTTGACATGAACAGCATTTTTAAAGAACTATGAATTTGACCTCCTTGTGACTGGGTTTAAATATAGTTTAAAATAGGGCAAAACGAAGCTCTAGATTCGGCTGCATTTTTATGAGTTTGCATCACTGCATTCTAGCTCTGTGGAAGTGAATGGACTGCATCTGCTGAGCTGGATGCAAGTCTGAAGCTGAAGTATTAAAAATAGTACCGAGTAATAATTTTAATGGTTTGGAGATGAGAAAATATGATTTCTGTGTCTATTTTGTTTCGTTTATGGATTTCATTGTCCTTTGGAACAGTAACTTACCAGGGCAATTACATTTGGCTAGAAAGTATTTGTGTGTTTGAGATTATTGGCTGATAAATAGTAAATAATAGTAAATCGGAAGCTCTGTGGTTAAAATGCCTGTCAACAATTTGCAGGTTGCAATACACATACCAGAGAAATGTATAGGAAACTTTAAATCCAATGATTTCAACTAAATTCATTCAGTAATTGTCTCTGCTACAGATGTAGTGAAGCTGCTGTTTGGTATGGTGCAAATGGCATGTTCTCTATATGGTGCACTTATTGGAACAATTTGTTCATCACTGAGTGCTTGCAGATAATGCCCCAAATACAATTAAATAAGGAACATAAATACAGCTTAGAACCTAGGCTCAATGCAAATGTAAAGTAGCTGCAAAACAGTTCGAGGTAAATGGTGTGGGGCTGCTGTCAGACCTTGCATTGCAGTGACAGTCATCTGGTCTAATTTTTGTATCTTGATATAATATTTGGGTTACTTGGCAGGGTCTAATCACTGCTGACTACAATAAATATGTGACAAATTTTGATCTTTCTTTTCTGCACCTTATTCCCAGACACATCTTCATTGATTTGTTTGTTTGGTTTTGTTTTAATTCTGTAACCACTAAGTGGATGATACAGGCTGTGTAATTATTATATGTGCTTCAGTTTTCCCTTTTCAGTGTTGTTTCCTGAAGGATTACACTATTTGCTTTTCTTTGTTACTGGCTTCTTACAGCAGCAGATGTGATAAATGCTGCATTTTCTGCCATCTCTTCACTGAGGTTTCTGCTCAGTCTTTCGAAAGAATTCTTTGTTTCATCTCTTAAAACTAAACTTTATAAAAGATGGATTCAATGTCTTTATAGTGCGTCTCTTAAGCCTCTAAATGGCTAAGACACTAGTTAGGGCTTTTTGACTTTCCTTCTGTTCTGTTTATTGCTTTGAGCAAATAGTTTGAGTGAAAATGCCAACGTTGTAGTGAACTGCAATATGCTGGAAGAACGTTATCTCTTAATTTTAAACATATTCTGAATACAGGTAGAATGTGAGACTTGTTTAACATAATATTCCAGTTTAGTTATGGTGTAACAGAATAAGCAATCCCAGAGGAATTTTGTTAGCAAGGCAAAATAGAATCACATACACTCCTTATTATTGCAAAAGTTTCCTTAATCATATTGTTTAAACTTTCCAATACACTGTAATGCTTATTAGTGGATTTTCATTTTCAGCTGTCAGATAATTCTTTTTACTAACTCTGGATAAATAGTACTCTCAATACTTTTGTTTTGAGTTATAGGTGATTTATATATGACCAGACAGCTGATATAATAAAGAAGTATTGTGTTTTCCACTGTGTTGAACTTAAAGGTTCAAATGTGTTAATGCAATTGATTTGATTGTAATATTTTATAAAAGTTTCTTCAGCTAAAATACTGTTTGTGATTCTTCTTGTCAAAGGTTATGAAAGGAAATTAAATGTACTTTGAGCTGTAACGACAGCAGATGGTCAGGGTCTAAACCAGAGGAAATAGTCTCACGGTTTCTTTTTGTTCCTGAAAACTGTACATTAACAAAAGTCTTTATAATTAGAAGCACTGAAATGTATCTTCTGTTAACTGGGCACGTGTGAGGGAATAAATGTACCATTCTCTAAGGTTTGGAATATTACCTTGCTATGCAATTTCCAACCAGAGTTCCCCTTTTTGGCCATGTTTTGCCTTTATTTCTTTTATCAGTTTGCAATGTTAGTTGTATTTGAGTTGGAAGAAATGGGTAAAAATCTGGAATAGCCCCATCAAAGCTGTCACGAGCTTTTAAAACCAAATACCTAAATAAATGTCATTTTTTGTTGTTTACTGGGGCGTGTTTTGTTGAGAGGAGGGAATTACTGAACCTGGGGCTGATCAGTCTGTGTCCTTTGGTATGGAGAAGTCATTTAGCATTCAAATGGGAACATAATGAATGAAGACTACTGTTTAAACTTAAGACTGCACTCACAAGAATTTTCAGGTCTAGCAGGAGTCTTTAAGATTGGAACTTTATTGGTTACAATTTAATAACTCTTTAGGAAAACCTAAAGATGAAGAAAAATGGAAATAGGACAGGCTGATGCTATGTTTCGACTATTAATGTCTTCTTGAATCCATTTATAGTCGAAATAGGACAGGCTGATGCTATGTTTCGACTATTAATGTCTTCTTGAATCCATTAACTTCTCTAAAAATGCACTGTATACAGCTAAATTGGGCTGTCTGGAAGGGAAGATGTTTGAGAATATCATGAGGCTGTAGCCAATCTACAGTTTCAACTGGATCACCTCTAGTAATATAAAGTGATGATGCAGGCTGTTTGGGGGTTTTTACCCTATTTGTACATGTTTAGCACTGTTTTCTCTCCTTTCAGACCTCTCTTCACAAGCCTGAAAACCATTTGTCATTTTCTTTCCACGATGATCCTTATAAATAATGATTAAGTTAGTTCTCAGAGTTCATAAACAGAAAATACTGAGTTCTGCAAGCCCCTTGTAACAGTGAGGTTCTTTCTGTAAGTCTCTCGTTTTGAGTGGGAATACCAGAAGACTTTGCATTACACTTTCCATTATTGCAGTTTGCATCAATTAGTCATGGTATCATTTCCCTTTTTCTTCTCTTATATGCACCCAGGTATTGCTTTGATGTGTTTTATATTGCTTTTTAAGTGGAAGCTTAAATTGGAGTGGAGGTTTCAATTGAAGTATTTCCCTAAGTCCATCTTGTAACAGTTCTTCTCCCAAGGTCTTGTCCCCTAATCTGTACCTGTGGCTTGAATCCCTTTTTGATATTCACATTTTTGCATTGTGTTGTATTACAAAATATTTGAATATAGCAGTAGTAGTGTGATAAAAATCCACAGCACTTTTATGTCTGAACTAATCTCATCATTGCCAACGACTTTGCCAATACTGAAAACGATGGAGAGAGAGAGAGAGGGCTCCAGCCTGCAGAGGAATGTTTGTTTATAAGTAGGTTTGTGCATAAGACTTTTGCAAAGCAGAGATGCTTGAAGAAAAATTGTGGCGTTTTCTGGTTTTATATAAAGTATCTGGAGCCTTTTGGATTTCTAGAATTTTAAATACTAAAAGCATTGTGATTTCTTTTATATATTAAACTGTGTATAATAAACATTTGTGATTGCCTTGGAATACTGTGTTGGGTTTGGTTAAGTAGAATTTGTAGAGGGATACCAAATGTATACTTGAATATATAAACAGAGACAGACTCTGCTTTTCCTGCAGAGAGATGTTTCAGTTACTGATACTTTTCCTTTAGGGACCGTGACCAGTGTTGGTGCTTGGAATATTAATAAATGTACCCATAATTCCAAGATAGAAAATGCAGACAAATGAGAGTCAGAAATCATTGATGGGAATTTCTAGTCCTTTTTCTGGCCAATGTAAAAGGAAAAGGTGATCTTTGTTGTCTGGTCTGCCCTCCCCCTTAACCTTACTAACTGTTGGAAAGAATTGCCATTTAAAAACAGTTGCTTCTTTTTTAAGTCTTTTGAGGTAAGAGAATCGTTTATTAAATTAATAAAGAGCAGCTTAGCATGTGAAAATTCAAGTTAATTGACTTATTTAGATTCCTTCCCATTGTTTCAAACTTGAGATACTGCTATTTCCTTGCTTCTCTGGCTTCAGAATGTTTACAGACAATGAGTGACCGCTGCATCTGAACGTGGAGCGTGTCCTTCATGCCAGCTTCTCCCTGTAGTGTTCAGCGGCTAAAATAGAATGCTGCTGGAACACTGAGTCACGAGGCCTGACCCAGCAGAGCGCTGTGTGTGTGACACATAATGAAAGGTTGAACTGTCTGTCTCTGAGGTGGCGTAGCAGATCAAATCACAGAGGATCAGGCGGAGGTATGTTGCCTTGCTCTGAGTGACAGAAGTTAATAATTAGTGACAATGATTGACAGATACACTCCATCTGCCGCTCTGACGCCTAGGAGCAGTTATTCCACAACTGTCTGCAGGCACAATGAACTCCTCTGGGAGAGAAAGATGGTCTGTGATTGACAGCTGCCTCCGAGAGAGACAGGCCACTGACAGTAAAGTCACTGTCAGCAAAAGTGTTGAAGTTTCCCCCTGTTCCCTGGAAGTTTCACTAGCTGTATACATTTATTCTCTTTCATTTATCATGTCAGGTGGGGTTTTAAATATATTACTTGCCAGCCGTTTTCTTAACTGCAGGGTTTTTTTTTTTTCCAGTGGTAAAGATCCACAGACAGTGAGACGACTTCACCTATCTTTGGCTGAATGAAATACAGTACCCCAGCATACTGGAAGAGCTATATCTCATCTGTCTTTCTCTCTGCTGAGAAAGAAGAAATCTCACATTTCTTTCTTTGCATATTGCTATTTCAAGTGCTCATGGAAGGTTTTTATTGTTTCCAAATGCAGGGGAAAAAACATTTGTGAAGACTTTGTAATTTCAGTCATGAGATGCAATCCCTTCAGTTTTGCAATATTACAGAGAGATGAGTTTTGACAGAGATCATAACCTGGAGTTCCTAGATTGTAATAACCTGTGCAGCAAACTGGTAACTGTGATTTTTAATGTTAATAAAGTCAAACCAAATTTATTCTGTGTGACCTGATCTAGGTGGGTCCTGCTTTGACGGGGGGGTTACACCAGATGATCTCTAAAGGTCACTTCCAACCCCCATCATTCTATGATTCTATGAAAACACACACTATGTTTGGTTATTGGTTGGAGTTTCCCTGTAAAAAGTCATTTTTTTAATCATTGGTTTCTCCAGTTTTGATTCCTCTTCACAAAATCCATTGTAGTCTAGGCTGACCTTTTACTGTGTGCTTCTTCAAAGCTGAAGCTTAGGAAATTTGTGCTGTCACTTGAAAAGTAAGAAAGATCAGGCTTTTGAGGGCTCAAATGTTAGTCCAGTTGCATCTTAGCCGGACTGGAATTATATTTCTCAAAGATGCCAACTTAAAATTACTTTTGAAATTGTTTTACACTGATTCACAGAATCTCAAGGGTTGGAAGGGACCTGGAAAGCTCATCCAGTTCAACCCCTCTGCCAGAGTGGCAGCACCTAGAGTAGGGCACACAGGAACTCAGCCAGGTGGGTTTGAATGTCTCCAGAGAAGGAGACTCCACAGCCCATCTAGGCAGCCCCTGCCAGTGCTCCCTCACCTCAACAGGGAGGAAATTTTTTCTTGTGTTGCTTTGGAACCTCTTCTGTTCCAGCTTGTACCTGTTACCCCTTGTCCTATCTTTGGCCATCACTAAGCACAGCCTGGCTCCAGCCTCCTCACACCCATGGATTTGTAACCATGAATGAGGTCACCCCTCAGTCTCCTCCAAGCTGCAGAGCCCCAGCTCCCTCAGCTTTTCATCACAAGGATAGAATTGAACTTTCTGACATTTCTGCATAGCTATGGAAGTGATCTCTTGTACAATCATATCTTTTGGTCTATGTTTATAACAACACAAAGCTAACAAAGCTATTTCTGTGGTTAAAATACAAGCGAGTTAAAGGCCAAGCTAAATAACTTGGCTAACTTCTACAATTGTCTTTCTAAAATCTTCCGGTTTAGCTCTTTCCTGAGTTTTTGATGTAGTTTCAAAAAAATCTTTTACTCTTGTTATCTAACTTGAATGATAATGTGAGGTTTATCACCATCTTTGAAAATATCAGGTAGCTGCTTCACTTTCTAACCTGTTGCAATAGGGAGGCAACACTTAATTTACTTCCTTAATTTTCACCATTGAATTTAAGCCCAGCAGCAGCATTCTAGCAGGCCAAATATTCTGGATAGCAAACGGCAAAAGAGATTCTGCTTTATTTCTGTTTTCTTCATTTATATTCATTTTCTAATGCCTCAATCAGTAAACAAGCCACATTTCCTAACAATGTGCCAAAGACAAGCAGGCCAATCAGTTTGCCAGAAAATGAACAAACTCTTCTGTCTGTGAGTGGTTTCTTTAAAAACTAAAGGCATTTTAATGAAAGCATAGAGGTAATAATTTATTGCTTGTCTTGATCTTTGTTGCTCTCAGTTGCTTTTCTTTATGATGTGCTTATAATAACCCTAACTGAAGCTTCGGATTCGGATGGGCTGGGCTTTATTATTTGCATGTGAGAATTCAGGGGCTACTGAACTGTTTTACAGAACCCTGAATTTTTAAGAAACCTGACTCAGCAGTGTGTGTGGATGCTCTTTTTTGGTTTTACTTTGAATCCTAGGACTTCTACCCAAAGTTAAAAGGCATTGCTAGCAAGTGCTGGTAACCATTCTCCAATGCCCTAACCTCTTCCTTTGCACCTAACTCTTCTGTTGTTTAACTGCTAATGGGGCTGGGGCATCACAGTATTGTGACAAATTCCATGCAAACCATATGTAGATTTTTTGCCAAAAGATGTGCAATTGGTGAGTTTACAGTGTAGAGTTTACTTCAGTGAGGGCAACAAGTGGGATGGTTTTGCTCTGTCTAGCAGTTGATTTGTTTGGGGTTTTGTTGCTTTGTTTTGTGTGTGTGTGATAGGGCTTTCTGTTGTTGTTGCATTTCTCTTTTTGGCCAACTTTTGTTTTCATGGTGGATTTTGGATCTTAATTCTTCTGCCAGATTTGCTTGCAGTTGAGTAACCAGGTGAAAGCAATCCTTGGCCAGGGATGGATGATCACTGTTATTTATGAAACTATAAAACTCTTGAAAAGAAAGATATTTTTGCCCTCCTTCCAGCCTTCTGATACAGCTCTCATCACTTCCAAACTTAAGTCAATTTGCACTTGAATATCTACACTGGATTCCTCTGAGTTGCTCTTGGTTTACACTGTGGTAAATAGCAGAATCAAAGCCTGTTTCTCTGTATCTTATACTCTGAGATATGTATGAGACACAAATACTTATTAATGTCTTTTTCTTTCTTTTAATTGTGGAAATTT
Source organism: Urocolius indicus (assembly GCA_013401255.1). NCBI lineage: Eukaryota > Metazoa > Chordata > Aves > Coliiformes > Coliidae > Urocolius > Urocolius indicus. The sequence continues at coordinate 268,321 of WBNH01002980.1, read as the reverse complement.
TAGATAATTTCTGGCCAAAAAAAAAGGTAAAAAAAATCCCAGCATGGTTTTATTCATTTTGTAGTGAATGGTTTTGGTTAATAAATCTACTCAAATTTCCTTAGAGCTAATAAACATTATAGAGATCTTGAGGGATGAACAATGCTGTGCTGCTTTCTCCTGGTTGCCTACCAGAAAAAGTCTTTTACCAAATGCCATTAGAACTGTGGAAAGGAAGATCTTTCTTATGTTAACCTGAATGTTCTGAAATATCAAGCATTTCATGCCATTTCTTGAAATTTTGTTGTTATCACCATAAACTTCAAGTAAATGTATATCTAAAGGCTAGAATTGGCTGCCAGCACTTGAAAAGAGCTTCAATGATTCAACTTGTTGGGTTGGTTGGTTTGTGTTAAGAATGTCTCATCAGTCATCAGGCTTCGGTTATCTTAAGCAATGGTAGAAGTGAGTGTGCGATCATCATCCTTCCAGTTCTGGGAAGCAGTGATCTCCCTCCTTGCCTTCCAAGTCATTATTTAGATAAATTAACCAGAAAATTCTATGTTACTATAGAGAAATCAAGTTCAATATACCAAGTTATCTCAGTTATCCCAAAGTTCATATGAAAAAGCTCTTTTGCAGTATGATATCATGGTATCTGCTATAATATAAAGCAAAGTTGTTGTCTGCATTTTAAGGGGGAATCACATTACTCTCTCATTAATCAAAAACTACATTGATTTTCCAGAATGTTACATTTTTGATAGTCAGGTTATGTGTCTTTTCCCATTTCAGATCTTTCCTTGATTCACAATTTGAATTAAAGATCTGGAAGGAATAAGGCCAACTGAGAGAGCTGCTTCGATCAAGCTGAGAGGCAGAGATTACAACTAGGAGTCTGAAGCTTTGGGCTTTTTGGACACATTCTTTCAGTCTGAGGCTTCATTTGCCAAGTTCAATGTCCATGCCTGTTAGCAGTGAAAGTCAAGTCTTGTTGAGTGTCTGTTTGCTAGCACAGCAGGAGGTACATCATCTGTCTTTGAACAGGGCTGCTGTCGTTTCAGCTGACATGTACAAGAAGCAGCATGCCTTGCAGAAATAAGTGTGTGATAACTATACAGTGAACAAAATATTCTTAAGGCATTAGGAAACTGAACATATCTCACTGTGTTATGCTTCAGCCTCACAATTCAAAATGACACATTTTTATAAGTTCGACAGCCATAACAGAATACATGTGTCTGGCCCTGGGAACGTGACCTTTTAAAACTCTTAAGTTCTATGGACTGCTTTGCAACAGGGACCTCTATAGAAATGGTTTTGTAGGAAAGGGGATAAAAGCCCTCACCTGCTAAAATGTGATTAAACAGAAGCTCTGCTCCTCCCCTACTCCCCCCGCCTCAAGCTATGGTTAATTCACAGAACTGAACATACTCAGCAGAATAAGTGTGACCTGAAAGTGTCTTTTTTTTTCATCTTTATAACTTTGTTCTCTTTTTTTTTTTTTTTGGTCATTTAAACCATCCATTCCAGCGTGTGCTACCTCGGGATTATTAGTTCTGAGTTGATGTACTTAGCAGCAAGGTGTGTCTGGCTGTAATCTTTGTCTCATCATTAGCAGCCTGCTGTGAATCTGTTTTTCAGTTGCTGGCCATTGATTCAGTAATGTACATTTCCTCAGTGATACTCACCCTCAGAGTGTTACTTTTTTTTTTCTGCTTCCCATTGTAGGATAATTAACCCTTTTGACCAATATACTGAGATCACCTCAAGTGCTACATAAGCCCTGCAGGGATGGGAGGAAACAGATGCTACTGGCACTTCACAGTTTAATTATGATTACAGATGTTTTTGCACCCGGGAGACTTGTCTATCTTGGCAGTGCTTTTACCACCCACTCGATCAACAGAATGAGAAATACATTTCTGGGTTGCTTTTGCAACACAACACTGAGTTACTTCCCAACAGGGAAAAGACCCAGACCAATGTAAACTGGAGTGAAGCAGATCAGGTGTTAGAGCAGTGTTGAATTTCCTAACTCTGTCCAGAGTTGGTTTCAAACCTCATTTTTTAAATTCTAAGCCTCAAGATACCTGATGGTGACTGTGTAGAAGTCCAGCTGTATTTTGGTTAGCATGGCAAGCACTGAGTGATAGTTTGATTCACCTCTTGTAAGGCTTTTTCTTGTCTGCTTTTGTCCCTTTAAAGCACATTTTAACGTTGTTCTGTCCTTTGGTTTGTTTTCTCAAATTAAGTTGAAGGAGTAATTTCATGTGGAGAGTGGAAATATGCCTGTGGTAAGGGCAATCACAGTAACAGTTTACACTGAGACACAGCTGGAAAAATGGACACATTTCACCATAGCTTGCTTTTCTAAAACATGTATGTGGTTAAGCTGTTTCTAATCTTATTTCTTCCAAGACACTAAGTGCCAATTTTAAAGCCATTTAAGTATTTTAGCAGAATTTCATTCTTTACTAACTTGAGATGCCCAACAATATTGTATCTGTTCTTGACTCTGTAAGATCTAGGAAAATGAGAACTCAGCTGATGAGGATTGCCTGAAGAAGATGTATCCATGAGTCCTGAGGGAACTGATGAGTGAAGTGGTTAAGCCACTGTCCAACATATTTGGGAAGTTGTGGCAGTCCAGCAAAGTTACCACAGACTGGGAAAGGAGAAACATAACCCCCAATTTAAAAAGCAAAGAAAGGAAGACTAAGAGACCTGCAGGCCAGTCAGTTTTACCTCTGTGTTCAACAAGATAATGGAGCAGATCCTCCTAGAAACTATGCTAAAGCACATGGAAAAGATGTCGGTGATTGGTGACACCCATCACAGCTTCACTGAGGGAAAATCATATTTAATAAATTTCGTGGCATTCTTCGACATGGTTACAGCATTGGTTAGAGGGCAGCTCTGCAGAGAAGGATGTAGGGATGTTGGTGGATGAAAAACTGAGTATGAGCCAGCAACATGCACTTGCAGCCCAGAAAGCCAACCGTCTGCTGGGCTGCGTCAAAGAGTGTGGCCAGTGGCTTGAAGGTGATTCTGCCCCTCGACTCCACTCTTGTGGAGCTATTGGGGTTTTGGTTTGGTTTTACATCTTTAAATAATTTATTTGGAATTAGCATGCACAGTTCACAAGGTGTCATGAAGTTTTGCCAAAAAGCTGTTAAACACTAATTCAGAAACGTGGAAGTATCCTATCAGTTAATGCTTTTGCTTATCTTGTTTCTACCTGGAGAGTGGATAGTGATTAGATAGTTTCAGGAACAGATGGCACAGTCTTCAAATATTCTTAAAGGAATCTGTGAGAATTTTTGGTGAGTCTCTACATGACAATAAAAATGTTCCTGATCAAAGGTGTATTTTCTTCAAATGCTTAAGTTGAGAAAAAGCACAGGTCTGCATAACAGAACCAGTTGTGAAAACTGTAGCCTCTCAACTCTAAGGAAGAGAAATAAACAAAATCATTTTCAGAATAATATTTTTTGTTTGATCAGAATGAGAGTAAAAGGAGAACAGTTTCTCTAGACAGGTGGATTGGGAATGCCTATCAAAATCTCCTACGTTTTCAGGTAAAACATGGTAGATTTTTCTTTGAGATGAAAAGGCCAGGGCCTGCAGCAAAGCTGTTCCAATTGAAAATAAAGCTTCACATGAATCACAGCAAAGAAGGATTGTTAGCTTCTCCCATGCAGGGGAAGATGGTCTCATTAAAAGCAGGAAAAGCACACTGTTTGCATAAGATGAACGTGATTTGTAGCATACAGTGGCTGTCATATTTATGCCACCTTGAGCTTTTCTGCCACAGGAGAGCACTTCAGATATCATGTGATAGCTCCTTTGAAGGTGTGTTTCCTTAAAGAAGGATGCCTGTGATTGCCCTTGTTCAGCTTCTGTTTGGTTTTCTTCTCTAATTAGATGGTTACAGATAGAAAAGTATCCAGTTAGTTGAGACATAACTCTGTCTACAAAATTAGCTTCCCAGTTAGGTTGATGAAGCTGTACAGTGCTAGAAGCATTGTCGTACTGCACTATTAAATCCTTGTTCTTGGGGGACTTTTGTCATTAGGCCAATGTTTGTCTAACTGCTAGGGTTATTTTTACAGAAACTGGATGAAAGTAATTATGGTATAATTATTACAGTACCCTATTGTTATTGTGAGATCTTCTGAAAGGGCACAATGTTTACACATGAGAAATATTTCTGGTATGGGAAATACAAATCTAAATTACATCTGATGTTGGGTTTTTTCATTGTTTTTTGTTGTGTTTCTGGTTGGTTGGTTGGTTTTTTTCCCCTTAAACTCTCCTGGGTACAGCTGTCAGAGAAGTGCATGACTCTATTGTTCTTCATTAGTGTGTCAAGTGCAGGCTAGAAATCTGGAGCTAGATATCCAAAACTGTTTTCCCTGCTTTCCACAGTCAGTTGTCAGATCTGAAAACTCAAGTACTACGGCCACATAAAAATAAGTACTTAATTCTATGTAAGTGTATAAAATACTAATCTTAGTGTACAGAATACATCAACCACAAGAAATAATTGCATTCAGATCGATTGTGTCACAGACATGGATAATCTGAAAGCTTCTTTTGTTGTTGCTCTCGTTGCTTGTGTGGTCATTTTGATATGCTTTAGGACTGGAATCTGACTTATGGGAATTCATTTCTGTTCTGTGTTGTTGATTTGTACCATTACTAGTAACATTCCCAATAGAATTGCTTCGTTACGTGAACTAACCAGTTGTTAATGATCTCACAAGCCTTTTGAAGACAAAACCATGAGCATTTTGATGTTTATAATAGACAAGCCTTATGGTGTTTGGCAGATAAGACTTCTGGTATGTTTATTGAGCCCCTGCAATATTGAGGCATTAGGCTGGTATTTTGAGATCTAGTTTTGTCTGTAGATTTTATGATGCTTCTGCATGCTGGAACTGCTGACTTTGCACAAGCAGGATCCCTTCTTTGCTAGTAACCAGAGTTTGGATCCTGCATTTTAATGAAAAACAAGTTGTCCATGGTGACTGCTGGAGCCTACTGACAGCAATCTTTTGTCGGACTCTAGTCTCTCACTGTCATGCACTTTGTTTTGTTGAACCATGTTTGTTGCTTGTATGAAACCTGTTGGAGGAGCAGCCTCCTAATTTATTTTACTCATAATTTGAAATTTTTTTTTCACACTTTGCAGAATCTGCAGCTATTTTTGTAATTAAAGTGATAGATGCATTGAAAATGGAAACCTTAATTTTACTGTAAACTGCAGATTTGGGTTATAAGTTGTCCATCCCATTTAACTTCGTGTCAGAATTTTAAACAGGAAGATTACAGTTTTATTAAGCTAATTTAGCTGGATTGGGGCGGGGGGGTTGGTGTTGAACTGACTTTTTGGCTGGATGAAATAAGGGATACTTGTTAGCTTCTAATCAAAACTGCTTCTCCTAAGGGCAGCTGTACTGCAATACGATCTCCATGTTTCAAGGTTGCTGTAGTTTGTTCAGAATTACAAAACTGTCTTACGATATCAGGAAATTCCACTTGAACATGAAGAAAAACTTCGTTAGTGTGAGAGTGTCCTGGCCCAGGCTGCCCAGAGAGCTTCTGGTTCTCCTTTTCTAGAGGTTTCCCAACCCACATGGACACAATCTTGTGTGACCTGATCGAGGGGAACTTGCTTTAGCAGGAGGTTGGGCTGGAGGAGCTCTGCAGGGCCGTTCCCACTCTCACCATTCTGGGATTCTATGAGCTGCAGGTGGATCTCCACTCCCCCATGGGCTGCAGGGGCACAGCTGCCTCACCACGGTCTTTACCACAACTCACAGGGGAGTCTTTCTTCCAGAGCCTAAGCACCTTCCTCATTCTCCACTGACCTTTGTGTCTGCAGAGACGACACATTCTCACTCCTTTTTGCTGCTGCAGTTTAGCAACCGCACAACAATTTCTTCCCCTTCTCCAGGATGTTATTCACAGAGGTGTTACCTCAATCACCAATTGGCCATGCCTGGCTCAGCTGTGGTGCCATCTCCGTTGAGTGCCGTTAGCCCTGTCAGCTGCAGGGGAAGCTTCTGGCGGCTCCTTGTTTAAAAGAGCCACACCTGTAGCCACCCAGCTACCAAAACCTGGCCCAGGCAAAGTCCCTACACCAGGTAAGCATTTCTATTTTCATAAGCAGATATCTATAGATATAAAATGTACAACTTTTGTTTTTTAAACGTGCTTTGAAGATGTAGGAAAAGGAGAAATTTGAAGCTTCTTGTCCATTTCTTGTGCTGTGGACACTGGTTCCTGGTTCAGGGTGTTGAGCCTGCTTCATTTAGCATCAGCTGATATGCAGAGGTCAAGGAGATTAAATACCATATTAAAAAATTACAGTGATGCAGATAAAATAGCTGGGTTATGCCACGTTTTTGCAATCTGATTTTTTTTTTTTGACTAATGTAACGAGTCAAGAACTGTGTTTGTGAGAAGATAGAGGTCTCTGACCTTCCTTTGACTTGATTAACTGAAAGTGAGATGGTAATTTAAAAATTGATGGGACTGGTATTTAATTTCTTCCAAAGATTTGTTTGTAATGAAACAGAAATTCTTTTAATGGCCATTTTAATTGTCTGAGTCTAAAACTCTCTTACTGTACTTTTTCAACCAGCACTCCAAACATTGTGTTACAAGAAAATAGATGTTTTCTTTTACCATTTGTACACTTAATACTTTTCTTGTTGGCTTATGGGGACTTTGCCTAAGACCAAAATGAAGAAGCAAGGTGAGGAAAGAGGATTTGGCTAGTAGGGCTTACTATTGGCAAGCTGAATGTTCAAAAGCATTGCCCACGGTATTGGCTGCTTTTTAATGGTACAAACCTTTCAGAACGTGACAGATGTGATTCATTAGAAGTTGATTATGTGTTGATAGCATGTGAGATGTGTATGTATATAGCTCTTACTTTCAAAGCACATAGATTTTTAACAGCTGTGTTCAGTTACCTGAACGCTAGCCTCTATATTAATACAGAGTTTTAGGTGCTGCCATGAGCAGCTACCTTTCCAGATGGGTATAGGTCTCCTCTGCCCTGTGTATTAGGTTTCAAAGTCATGTAGGGATTCTGCAAAGTTCAGAGTTTAGACTGTATAGTATCAGAAGTTAGTTACTTTTGAATGGTGACTGTCTTATTTTTATGCTGTGCCTGCTTTAAAGCTCATGTGCCCTGATGATGTGTCAAGGATAGTGCTTTAATACCTCTGAAATTGCCTGAATGGGTCTTTTGCATCTCCAAATACAGATACACTTACCTGTTACTTGAGGTGATTGTGGAGGAACAGTGGCAGTTTTGAGTTGGGTGCAACTGTGCTTCTGATTTCAGATTGGTCATATCATCTTGCCTAGTGCCTTCATGTATTGACAGCCTGGATCAGTGGGAGGCTGAGAGATGCCATTGTACCAGTTGCATGCTGTGATTCAATAAAGGGTCTTCATATGCAACTAGGCAGCCTTGTCTCGCTGCAGGCCCCTCATCACCTCCCTAATAAGAATGCACTGACTGAAGCACGTTTGCCCTTATGGCTCTTCCTAGAGGAGTCATCTCCTCACCTCTGCTCTGTCTTCAGTCACCCCTCTTTGGCTGTGAGGAAAGTTGTTAAAAAGAGTGTTTCTCCCTCTGCTGTTACAATCCACTTAGTGACACAAGAAATGTCACTCATGATGATTAACATTTTAAAGCACTAAATCTTGAAGGTCAGTCTGAAACAGAGGACAGGGAATGCTCATGGCTTTCCTTCTCCGTGTGCTTCCCATGAGGAAATGTATTGCATGAAATTAGTGTTGGCAGAGTAATAACGACCCTTTGCTTTTACATTGTTTTCCATCAATACAAAGAGTAGAAATTATTGTAGACACATTTCATGTAAATGTAAAATAAATAAACAACTATTTATTTTAGAGAAAATGCAATACTTTGACTTATTGTCATATTCTCAGAAAAGAGCTGCTGCTTAAATCAATACACCTTGCACTAACACAGCATCAGATTGCTCTCTACAACTTATCAATTCAATAATCTAATTAATATGGTAAACATAAAGAAAACTCAATAACATAGGAAGAGGGATTCGGTTTTTCATAGCAGAAGATGCCTCCTCTCTAAACCCACTATAGTACAGAACTCCTCCCTCACTCCCCACCCCCTGGATTCCTTGCTAAGTGCATTCGGATGCCACATAGAAACATAAAATAGGTAGAATCAAGCAGCCACCAACGGCTATTTATATGCTAATATGCATCCCCCAAGCTGAAGTAGGCACCTAAAGCCTATTGCTGCCACTAATGATGGCTATGCTTTAACCTCTGTAGAAAAAAAGAGAAGTATTTTTCCTTAAGAATACAACTCAGTCTCTTTAAGATGAAATGTAATTATCTATTATCAGATGTCCTTTAAAAATGGAAGGTCTATTTAAGCTGCTAGAAATATTGAAGCCCTAATTCCTCCATAATAGCATTTTAATTTCAGCAAATCACAGCTCTATTGTTACAGGATATTTTGCTGTAGGAATGTGGTAAGAGGTCCATCTTAGCTTTTTACAGAAACATTTCCCTTTCTTTTAGACATTCAATTAAATCTTTGCAATCATCTCACCTTTTATGACACAAAATCCTTCTAAGTGAGAAAACAATGGCCATTAGCATCTAAAAGAATTTGTTTTAGAAAGTAGTTAAAGTCTAATTGCTTTATGCATTCTGATCAGAATATTTTTTGGCTGTTGGCTTAGTGATTTACCTTAGAGACCTAGAATTTATTATTACTGTTTTCCATTTAAAATGCTTTTTAAAATCACTGGACAACTTTGGTGTAAAGTGCTGGGACTGGGTCTGGGAATCGATGCTGACAAGCCTTTAAAGGCTAATGTCAATGGCAGATGAATGCAAGGGTCACTCTCTTTTCTGTTATCAAGTAAATCTACTTTTCTACTTAAAACAGCTTACTTATCCACGTTTTTGCTGTTACAGTGTACACACATGTGTGGTACAGTCTTACTGTCCTCATTTATGTTGATCATCTTGTGCTGCCATGAGATGAGGTGGCTTATATGAGGCTGTGATGACAACAGTTGAAATTTGCTTCACCTTTTCTGTTGCTTGCTACTCCTGCTTACCTTTAGAATTTTTGTTCTACAAGATCAGAAGAGAAACTTTTGTGTACTGGCTTCACTGTGATGTCTAGTGTGGTTATATAAGACTTATTTTTCCCCACCATTGGTCAGCAGCATAGAGGTTAGTGTTACTGGTCAACAATTTTATTAGCCCTGGTGCTGAGCTTTAATGACACTGATATTCAGATGTGAAAAGCTGAAAAAAGACTCCTGTATTGTGATTAAAAATCTATTATTTCAGTTATACAATCAAACAAAATTGAGCAGTGTGAGATTTGTCCTCATTGTGAGAAGTTCATCAATGAGAACTCTTAGGTTGTCAGAGCTGTACAGGTCAGATGTGGTGCAAATGAAAGCTAAACAGCACAAACATTTACTTAGTCTTACCTTCCTTTTGCTTTTCACTGAGGTTTTGTTTGTTTTTTTCCCCTCAATAGATTATCTTCTCTAAGTTAAACTTGTGGTTTTTGAACAGTGAACTATAGTGACTGCATTCAGAGTATTGTTTGGCAATAGAGAGAACAAGTGAAATGTCCTCATGAGTGTCCTTAATTTCTGTGGTTTTATGACAATAGGCCAAAAGATCTAAAGAAGAGTTAAGCCTACTCCTGTTAGATTCTTGTCCAAACTCTGTTATCTGGAAAGTGTTGTGCATCTGTGCATTAGTCAGGTACTGAATTAAAGGTGTCTTGAAATATATGGGTGAAGGAAGCCTCCTTTTGATATGTGAGGAACTAGTGCAATCTGCAGATAGTCTTCTGTAAAATTGTCTGAGGATGATGGTCCATTTTTAATCAACCCTTGTTAAACTCAAAGCTTAAAAAACCCAGTAAAACCTCGCAACAGGATGAAAGGATCCTACCTCTGTAGCATGTGAAATCAGCACTGTCACTTTGCAAGACACAATAAACAGGACACAGTGTAATATGTACATAGAACAGTTATAATTCAATTAAAGTCTAATTATTCCAGCACTGAAAAGAATAGCAGTGGCAGGCCTGTATAGCCCTGGCATATATCTATATGGAACAACCTATTTAAGGTAAATCAACTCCTACTTAAATGACTATAATAAGCATTGGCTGAGCAGCTCTACCCCTGGGGGTGTCATTTATCACAGCATAATAGAAAATGGTAATGAATAAATAACACCTAGCTGTTCTGCAGGAGCTTGTATAGATTAGAAATGCAAATAGTGTGTGCAAGTGAAAAGATGAGCACTGTGATATTTTGGGTGGCTTTTTTTTTATTCCTTTGCCTCTCCCCAACCCTTTAAAAACTGCATGTCTCTAATGAATGGAGAATGAATTCTTCTTGCCTAGAAGGTTTGAGAGGTGTTGGAGAGGTGAAGACTATCTCTATCATTCTAATTTTTGTCTGTTTTCTCTGCAGTGTGCTGAATAGTATTTGCTTAGGTAATATTTACTGAACAGGAAAGGGAAGTAGAGAGTTTGTTGCGTTCTAAGTGAAACAAGAGTACCTGAGTACCTACAAGTAAATTTCTTATGGGTTTTCTGGTTCTTATGGATTCTGGTTCTAAGAATCCATGTTCACACCTTGTAACATGCCATAGTAAGCTGGGTGAACTTTTTGCACGACTGCAGCTTCTGCTCATCATGTGTAACGAGCATCCCATCATCCAAAGTGTTCTAATTACATTCACATAGTTATTATTCCATTAATAAGACCATTACAACTATTGAATAGCAAAAACTTATTTGAAGGAGCAAATATCACTTGCAAGTGAGCTGTTATAGCTGAATAAGCATATTCCTTGACTTAAGTTCATAAAAATCCATCTACTAGTCATACTTCAATTTTAATAATGAATGAAAAGACTAGGCTATTAACAAACCCTTTAAAAGTTATTGAGTACAGTAATACCTTATCTAAATGGAAAGAGCACTTTTTAATCAAGTATCTAAGGTTATATACTCACAAGTAAGTGGTGCTTTGTGCATTAATATTGAATCTAAATCTGTGCTGTGACAAAAGCTAAAAGATAATTTAAAAGGTCTAATTAAGTGATTTGGTAGGCCAAGTTATTGAAGTTGAATCAATGTTAAACTAGCTTTTAAAGTGTCATTTTTATTCTTTTTAACGTATTGTTCCATTTTGGTTCTAATTGAGGCCCTCGGTGTTTACAGTGCATTAGGGGGAATTTAAAGAGGAACAAAACATGCTCATGGCAAACAAGTGGATCAACTAGAGTAATGCAGTGTGGATTTACACAGGAGTTCACAGTAGCTGTGAAAACTGAGTCTGTTGCACACAGTGCAATGGTTCATTAAGAAGTTTAAGTACACTTGCAGAAACCTTAGTACAGGTGGTTTCTGGTGGAGCTAGTTTGTAATAGGAAGACAATCATATGTGTTCCAGAGTTTGGATTGTTCCACTGTGAAGTAAAATGACACATAAAGAGAGGCTAAGATAGCAGTTTTACATATTTTCTCGGTCAAAAGGACAAGAGGCGAGGGCAACGAGGAAAAAAACCTCTGATTTTACATAAGGAAAATAATTGAACATAAGGAAAATAATATGTCAGAGGTAGTGGTTAAGTACTGAGGTTGTTCAGAGTTCCTGTGGCATCTCCATTGATGATTGCTATCAGAACTCCTCTGGAAAACTCCTGAGCAATATAATTTAACCAAAATTAACGCAGCACAAAATATGAGTTTTTAGTAATGACCTCCTTGAGTTCCTTCTAACATAAGTTAGTGGGATTCTACGAACTTCAGTCTGCATTTATTGAATTGGACTATATGTGTTGAAACTTTGTGACACTTCCTGATATTCCTGAAGCTCATATCCAATCATTTCCTTAAGTTTCTTTCTAAAAAGATGGGAAGGATAGTTCAGTTTGTCCCAGCTGCACACCTAAAAGAAGAGGGTCTGTGTGCCTGTGTGTGTTTAAAAACTTAGAATAAAAATAATAATCATCTCTAAAAAACAAAGCACTAACAAAACCCCAATGAACTTGATTGTGTGTAAGCAGAGGGAAAGAAAGGAAGGCAGGCAGAGTAAATATTTAGATGTAAATGAGTTAAATATGTTTTACAACGAGGAATTGGAACACACAACTCAGTTACAAGTGCCAAAATGATGTCATTATCACAGCATGATGATAATGACAAGTTAAAGTCATATTATCTTTGTGATGAGGGCCATTTGTTCCTAGAAGTTCAGAAAATAAATGGTCCTATTTAATGCTGTTGCTAATAATAAATAATTGATTATATCAAGACTCATTTGCCTATAAGGTATTGATTTAAATCTGCAGTCCACACAAATTCTCAGCTTTAGTGAGAATGTGGAAGCTTAGTACCAAGATGCATGTGAAAAGAAGGGCAAGGGGGAAGAAAACAGTAGCAGAACTCCTTTCAGTGTTTCCTGAAAGCCAGAGTTTGCCTGAACAATCCTTACTCTTTAGTTATAATCCATAGCTTGTATTTCATGACATAGAAGTCAATGTGTAGCAGAGTACTGTAGCAAGTCTGCCGTGCTTGCAGAAGGAAGAAGCAGGTGACTGTTTTGACTAGAGATGCTACTAAAAGTTTCCAGCCAAAGTTTTATTCTACTTTTGTAAACCTAGCATTAGATACTGCACTTACGACACCCAGTGATGCAAAATGATGGCTTGCTATTATGTTAGAACAGTCCTGAAAAAAGTTTGTTTCTTGAAATAAAACTATCATGCAATCACATATATTTCTTCAATGTCTTGGTGCTTACTCTGGTCATTTGGTTTACAGTTCAAGTGCATTCATGATGTAAACATTAAAATGTGCACTGAAAAAATTACTTGTAAAGCAGTTTTCATGTAACATTTTATTTTAAACGCATAACTAAAAGTACCCATAATAACAGGGAATTTGTATTTTAGTTTATAAAGAATATATATCAGCTTTTGTATGTGGATATGCACAAGCCTTGATTTCTTTTTTTTCCATTGTGTTTTGGTTATTTTTTTAATGTTCATAGCTTAAAAGATAGAAAGCTATTTTATTTTGACATCTTAATCATGAAACACATGAAGTTTGAATAAAATGGGTTCAGGGGAGACATGACAGTACCAATGGTTTAATTTACCAAATTTGGATGGAACATATGTGTTGGTCTCTGAAACATTGCACATTTCTAGTCTTAATAAGCAGGTTTCATGTGACGTAAATATGTTTAAGCAAAAATAATCATAGAGTCATAGAATGGTAGAGGTTGGAAGAGACCTTTAGAGATCATCTAGTGGTATATAACCTAAGATATAAGAGAATGTAAGACTCTTGTGTCTGTTTTAAAATAGGTGTGATGCTGCTACTTCGTAATAGAGGAGTGGTTTCCCTCTTTTACAAGAGGCTATAGACTAGGCTTTTCTCAAATGTTTCTTCTTTAGGTAGATATTAGTTTAAAATGTGGCCAAACAAGAAGGAAGATAGAGAGACTGCAGTAGAAACTGTTGCACTTTTTAAGCTCTCACGCTAGAGTTGGTCATTGTTTGTTGAACGTAAATAGATGAATGGAAGATGGAATTTGTCCTGCCAGTGTAGGTGAGCCTTCTGTCTCTGTATTTGTGGACCTTTAGGATTTGTTATCCAAATTAAAAGTCTAACAAGCAGCAGTCTCATAACAGCACTTCTAAACAATAAAGTAGTTTTTATAAATGATTGTCTATACTCAGGTGCCCCTCCAAACTTAAACCTTTTCCTTTCCCACTCTCTACCAGATGTGCAAGCTCTTGGGTCCATATATTATTCATTACAATCAAATAAGACACAGTGGTGGCTCAGTAAACTTGCTTTTCATATAAGAATTGATTTTATTGAGTAATGCACACTGCAGACCCTAGCTTCCAGCAGCCAGGGCTGAAATGAGCAATTCTCTCATTGTAATAATGTGCCTCTGTCATCTCCTTATTATCAGCATGATAAAAGATGAAATATTCACAGATGCTGCCCTCCTAACCTGATCACAGCTTGATATTTGAGCTTTGGAAATGAGTTTTATAAGCTTTAATATACTCCTTGGCGGAGTGACCCCTGAAATTAAACATTATTACAGAGAGGATATTTAAAAAGCTGGGGCCGCAAATTACATCAAAATGAAAATATTAAGGAGTATTATGACTATACCAAGTAGAAACTCACTTCTGTTGAAACTGTGAATGCCATAAAGCTCAGCACATTGGTGTCAAAAACATCAGAAAAAATAATAATAACAGCACACGCACATTGACTTCAGTTATTTCATACGTAGGGGCTAAACTAAATTACTGGAATGGATTTTTTTCCTATAGATAGGCTGGTTTTCCAGGAAGAAAAAGGCACATTATTCTCAACTTTGTCTGTAGCACTCTTCACAGTTCTTTTAAAATGCACATTGCTTCTTTTCTGTGCGAACACCATACTTAAGTGTAATGCAACCAAAGATTACACTTAAAAAAAAGTAAGCCAACATCAGTAGATGAAACATTTGGATTCCATTTCCATTGCTATTACTGCTTTGATGGACTGGTTTCTACCAAAGCCTGGGACATGAAGAGCTAAGGAAGTCTCCTAAATTTGAAAACATTGTACACTCCAGTATGTATTACAGATCTTTCAACCCAAATATTGCATTGTCTTGCTGAAGTTAATAAATAGCAATTTCTAACTCCCTGTTAAGGTGATTTTTAACAGAGCACATGTAATTTATTTATCTACATACAGTATCAATTAAAAGAAGATGAGATATTTATTTCACGATTGAAACTCCAGTTTACCAAAGAAAGAAACTTGTTCAATTTGTTTTTTAAAACACTAGAAAGTGTCCAGAAATGTAAAGTTTTACAAGAGGCTACACTTGATATTCTTTTGTGTTCCATAGGTTCAGATGTCCTAGAAACAAATGTCCATTTTTTGGTGGATTGGGGTTTTTTTGAGTACATTGAAATTTTTTTAAATTATTGGTTTATAGGATGTAGCAATATCTTTCCAGAAAGATAAAGTAATGCGTGTGAAGAGAAACAAACATCTCATTTCATTCATTTCTTCTCTAAATTGAGGAGTTCCAGCCTTTTTTGTTCTTCTTCCATTAGGAAACCATACCTTTGCTGGTCCTTTTATGTATGTCAACTATGCTCCCTTCTCCTGGAGTTTTGGAGCCCACAGCTTAAGTGCTCAAAGTGGTCAATTCATCCATTTTTTTTTTTTTTATAAATCAGCAAAACACTGTCCTCTGTCTGGGTCTTAATGCCTTTTCTGATGATAGCCCACATCTTCTTGATGTTCTCAGGGCTTCTGCCACACAGTAAGCCAGTGATTTTGGAGATCTGCCATGGACAACTCGGAGATCTCTCTCTTTAACTACCATTTGCAAGCTCAGCATTATGAAGACCCAATTTAGAGTATTTTTTTTAGTGTGTTGCTTCTATGTTGAAATTAATTTCCTGTTTTTTCCCCTCTCAGTCTTCTTGTTTTTGAGTCTTCTGGAGCTCAACTGTTGGCATGGCATTTGAGATTGCATACTGCTAAGTCAGCTTGCATGTGTAGGCCACAACATTTTCCAGCAGTCTGTTCTAATTTACATCACTGACTGGAGAGAGATTTCTCTTAGGATTCCATATGTGAACATTCTTGTGAATGTTAGATAAAGTGTGGTACTTTCTGCCTCAAATCATTCATTGAGACATAGGATGTCAAAAAAGGATAAATTATAAGGAAGAGGATTAAAAATGTAGGTGTATTTTGTTAGATGTCTTTGGAGATGCATAAGCTAAAGATGAACCTACAGAGCAGATGCATTCTGTATTTATAGCCGTCGACTTTCTCTTGATTGTAGTGGTTGTTACACAATCCTCTGAGAGAAACACAAGACTGAACCACACGCCCTGTGCGAGGCATGCAGTGAGGTGTTGCTCAGTACATTCAGAACATAGAGGTGGTGCCAAGGGAAATGATTCTGTGACAGAGCGGTGCAGGATTTTTGTTGCTCTTCTGTGGGTTTTGTTTGTTTTAAACTGAGGCCTTTCATGACCTTCTGAAGCTCTTGTTGACTTCAGTGTGCCTGCCTTAGAGACTGAGCTGTGTCCTTTTATTCTTGACTCGTAATGATGTTGTTAAAGACATTATTTAATTTGTATTTCCATTTTTAAATCTGGCTGCATATTGAAATGTGTATAGCTTTCAGCCTATTTATAGTTTTGAGTTACATAGGAGTAGTTTGGACATTGCCAAGTCAGTGTGATTGTAATATTCTCTGCACTGATCTAGCCAAAGCTCTTGCTAAATTGAGCTCAGCATGAGCAAGTCCAGTGACCTCATAAATAGTGGAAATGATTGCAAATCGGAATTCATATATGTTCCTGTCTCAGTAGGTAACCACATCCCCCACAAAGGAAGCAATCATCTCTTTCAAATTTCTGTTTGCCCTTTCACTCTGATATGTTTGAAGATAATATGGAGAGGGAGATCTTATAGTGTCTGACAGAACTGTTACCGGAAATCTAAAGCAAACATCCTGTATCTAACAGTACTATTTAGAGATCTACGTTTCAAGCATTACCTGAACTGCAAAGAACTTGGATATCACGTGTTACAGTTCCCTAGCTGGGTTTGGAACTTTTTGGCATTTTGTACTTGTTTCCTTAAAAATCCCTTTTATTTTATTAGAAATAAAGTTTCCCTTCTTTTCTCCTTACTCTTCTGTGATGTGAATTCTTGTCAGTATTTACAGGTTGGTATTGAAACCATGGAGGTTCATCAGCAATTGTCTGTAAGTAACCTTCTATACAGTTCTCATCGTTCAAGCAACTGCTTTCTTTGCCAGTCCGCTGAAAGTTGAAAGTCATTACTTTTTTTTAGTATTAATAATATACGTATTAAGATTCTTGCCTCAACTTCTTTACCTCATGAAGCCTGTAAAACAAGAATTCAGTTCTTAGCATTGTCTTCTGTGTTGTCTCAATGAGAACGTGCTAGTATGCTTTTGTCTTCTTTTGATAATGGTTTTGAGCTTTGTGAGAGAGCAGTTGCACCTAATTTTTCATACATACTAACCATCACCTCTGTAAGAGTAAGAAGAAACCTGACATAGAATGGACAATATTTGTGAAAGGAGTGCATATGTTATCTTCTCACCCTCCCTCCAGTTTTTAGGGGGAAAAAAAAGAAAGAGAATTAAAACCACAAAATCATTCAGGATGGAATAGACTTCTGACTTCTTATGTTTGTCTTGTCGCCTGCACAGACTTCATAGGCATATGTAAATTCATATTTTTAGTTGCTTTTCTCTGGCACTGGAAGTAGCCAGGAAACACAAGTACTTGAAGTTACACCAACTCAAGCCCTTACTGGTAATTAAGTAGCTGTATATAAGGTGTTTTTTTTCACATCACACTTGCCTGGACATGCTTAGACTCAATAAGTCTAACTTGGAGGTGGACATAATCTCCCTACTGGCATGTTGCACAGGGTCTGTATAAAATGCAGCTAAATCTGAATTCTCTGAAGTCAATATTAACTATGCAGAACCTGTTACATTGCTACTGTATAATGATTTATTGGTCAGAATTTCTTGATGTTCTTAGAAATGGAATTGTTTGAAGTTGGAGGTATATTTTAGACCATATCCTTTTCTTGCTCCAGGAGATAGTGACCTCCAGTGGCAGTAGTCCCTTGAAATAGAATCTTCTGCCTTCAGAAACTATCAAAGAAAAAGTTCTACAGATTTTTTTTTTTTCTTTTGCTAAGACACAGCCTATTGCTATATTACAGGAATGGTGAATAAAAGATCTATTATTACTGTAAACTCGAAGTGACAAAGTATGAGCTCCAGTGGCAAACTCACAGGATGGTGTATAGGCTGAGATCAGATTTGCAGATCATTCCTTGTGGAAGCAAGCATCATCCTGGTAGATCCCTGTACTAGGGGATCCGTGGAAAAGTTTAGCCCACAATAAGTCACTGGTAGGGAAACACTCCAAGGAAATAGATGTTGCACAGCTACAGATTTCAAGGACAGAAAAGGCACAAAGAGAGCTAGAGCAAGAGGCATTAAGGTGCAATCCTCTAGTTGAATCCTCTAGGATGCAGGCCATGAGGGTAAGACAGGAGCAGAAGGCAAAGGAAAAAAGCATGTCTGTTGCTGATGCTGAGTGTTTAGGAGGCAATACATCACTGGCTAACAAGCTGCTGAAGGGAAGGAAAGAGACAGAAAAGCAGAGCTCAAGTAGACAGAAGCCACGACTAAGGATGAGCCACCGAGTTGTATAAGTGTGTACCAAGGAGAAGGCAAATGAAACGGATGCATAACCTAGAGAACAAGCTCTGCTTCTCGTTAGACTGAATGAGAGCTGCAGCTGAGATGGCCCCCTTGTTCTGTTTCTTTTTGCTGCACCACTGTCACGGTTCAGGAAAGCATTTGTATAAATCTGCTTATCAATGTGCCATTTACTACAAGCACAATCTCTTTTCTGTCTGCTCTGCTAGTTAGTCATACTCAGATGGGCGTGTTTGGACAGTGGCAGTTCTTTCCATGTTGTGTTGTAATGTAGTTAAGTGGTCTGCCCTTATATTTGTGAATTGACTTGAGAATAGCATCTTTCATTAAGATTTACTTTATGTTACTTTTATTTAATTGCATTGTACTAAGGTTGGAAGAATTGTTCAACTCTGTAATGCAAGTGTAAGAAAGGTTTAATTGAACTCTCAATTTGTTCATGTTTCTACTCATAAGGTAGTTGATTAATAGTTTCTAAGGTGTCCTTATCTTAAATCTGTCAGGTTTTTCTTCCTCTTTTACTCATCTAACTCTCCTTTTCTTTTTCCATATGCTTACCAAATGATTTAGCAAGTGGATGAAACCATTTCGTGTTTCAGCATTTGTGATCTGTGCTGGAGACCCCATTATGTTCAACATAAAATGGTATTACCAATGTATTTTATGGTTGTCTGCAAAAGTGCTTGATATTTTAATTGGAATCTAGCTATTAATGAGAAAGATCTATAGTCTTGTAGGGATGAATGATGCATTTGGCACTTTCAACCCAAGCAATACCTTTTTTTTTTCTTAAATACATGTACTGTTCTATGCTATTAGTGAGAGAGGAGAAAAGTCTCACTACTTAAATAATTTTGTTTGCTTACCTCACATAAATATGGACACAATAGAACTAGGAAACACTATGTATGAAAGTCGTGGGACTGCAGTCAAAATCTCACCTTTCTGTATTTTCTATGTTGGTTTATGCTGCATCCACTTAAAGGAAGTCTTAGAGCTCCTAATCTGTTTATTACTTTGAGGTTTAAAATGTCTTTACCCTGAATAATCCTTTCTGCACATCATCATTAGATGTAGAGATTAGCTGGAGGGGAAAACATGTCAGAATACCTATGGCTAAATAAACTGGTTTGGATTGATAACTCAGACCTCAAGAAAATTTCTGCCAGTCCAGCTGTCACTTTGTTGTTTAGCACCCCAGATGCACCTAGGAAAGAGCTCAAAGCAATTTAAACACCTAAAACAACAGACATGGTTGTTCCTCACTTCTTGTCTACATTGCAGGATATCTTTTTCTGAGAGATTCACTTCTGTCACACTTGGAAGGAAGCACACCCCTTGTCAGATTGTTCTGCTGGTGCAACTGTGGTGACAGGCATATGTTTTGTAGCTGCAAAACCCAGCATACAGACTATGTGCTTGCTGGGTGGCCCAATTTTTGCTGAACAAAAGGCTAGAAAAGCTGCTAACAGTTTGCTAAATCACTAATGGTTTTTATCTTCCTGTTCACGTTATGGATTCTGTTGGTCTCTCTTTTGGTGTTCTTTACCGAGTCATGCAGAAGATGTTTTTTACGTCCTTAAGCAGGGATAAAGTGATACCTGCTACTACCTAACTTCCCTTCGCTTAGTTGCCTTTCACAGGTCACACAGATGTAGTAGGATGCGGGGCCTGTGAACCTCAGCTGAAAGAACACCAGGCTGTGAAATATTTAAGCAGACAGAACCTTCTACTTGTGGGCCCTCAAAATTGAAAGCATGAAAAGCCTGTGAACATGATGCAGTTTATGTTCAAAACTCTCATAGAACTATTTCAGTGGCATCTGTACTTGAATTCACAGCCTTTATTTTCTGTCTCTTGGAGTTTACTGTGATTATCCCAGAGGCAGGTAGAGTGCCTTGCCTGGTACTGAACTAGTCAGGTTACCTGGAGAGACTCCACGGTTGGTAGGTGGAAAGAATATTTCACTTTCAGAGCCTGACTATGTGTGAAAGTGATGAGCTTACTCTGCTAAGCCTTAGGACCAGGGTGTGAACTGTCTGTGTTCCTGGTAATTACTCTTGTGGCTTCTGGGGTAGCCCTGCTGTGTATTCTGAAGTTACTCTCTGGATCCATTCTTACTGCTTTTAGTGGTTAACAAATCAGCTTGCTGAATATTCAAAGATGAAAAAAGACAGAAATCATTAATTAAGCTTTGAAAGTCTTAACTAGCACCAATCTCTATAGGCTCCCTTAGCAGAATTCCTTATGTGGCACTGCTACAAAAAGCCAAGGGAGAAATAAAATACAGTCCAGTAGAATATGATTAGTGTCTGGGAAAGCAGTGTAGAGTATAATTTCAAGACATTCTTTAAGCTGAGGAACATCATGATGTTTGCACTAATATTTGGAGACTTCTAGAAAGAAATTCTGAACTATTCCTGAAGGCCTTTATACAATTGTGATGAATAATACAGTATGGCTGAATGATCCATAATGCTAAAAAGATGTTTGTGGCCTGTAGGCTCTCCCCAGGCCAGTAACTCAGAATATCTGGATTCTGTATGATTCTGTGGAATCATGACGGTTGGAAAAGACATTTAAGATCATCAAGTCCAATCATTAACCTACCATTGCCAGGTCCATCACTGAAGTAAACCTTATCCCTCAGCACCTTCTCTGTGCATCTGCCCCAACAACATTGTATTAAATCTCCATCTGCAGTAACTAGTCCAGAAATCAAGCAGTCAATTAGAATTTGTTACTGTTTTCTTTGAAGAGAGGCAAGGAACTATTTTTACCCTTTATAGTTTGAAAAGGCAGCATGTTGCTTTGCACTAGGAGATGCTTGGTCTGTTATGATCCCAGTAAGAAAGGCACTCGGATTCTGTAGGATGTAATTTAAAATGTTATTTATTGGAGCTAACACTATAATAGCACTGATAATCTTATATTATACCTCTATAGATTCTGGGAGTGGTGTAGCACCAAAGAGGACTCTGGCCCACATGCAGCATGCAATACTTGTCCATAAGCAGAGGTTCTTGCCTTTCAGTCAGTCAAGCTGTTACACAATTTTATTGCAAGGGAACAACTGCTTATATTTCTATAGTCAAACAGAAGCAATGTTGTCACGAGAACTCCTTGCTGCATTGCTAGGTAAAGGCAAAGCCATGCAGTGGGGATAATCACTGGCACCGAATGGGAGCTGCACCTTAGAGCAAGCTGATTGAGTTTATTCTGTGGCCAAAGCATTTGTGCAGCACAACGTGCTCGTTGTGGGTCACTTGTTTATAGGCATACAATGGTCTTCCAGGGTGCATTGCTGCACGCCTCATCTCTAAGCATTAATATCAATAATGGAGAGAGAGCGTTCTGTGAGCAATAACAGATGAGTGTGGCACATTTCATCTAGCAGTTTACATATTCAAATTGGAGTTGATCCAGAATGAATATTATATCTTGACTCAAAGGAGTCTATACATTTTTGTTACTGTTCTGTTTCCTGAAGGCACATTAAGAGGAGGGGGAATGCGGTTACCTAGGTTTGCATTTTCTCTTTACTTCCCTATGCATGCAGTGTTTACCTGACATTGTTCAAATAATAAGCACAATTTTTCTTATGAGACTGCCCTGACTAATGCCTTCCTTTCTGCATGTGCAACCATTCAGTTGAGCAGGCTTGCTTTGAATGCACATTTCATAGTGTAATTTAAAATAGGGGGCTTTAAATCTACATTTTGATGCTGTTATTACAGCTCAATTTTATTATTTAACATTTGTAAGGACTCCTTCCACTTGGATTTTCCTGCTAATTCCTACACTTGGAATTTCTTCCCTTCTTTTTAATTATTCTTCCCTTTTCTCATCTTTTAGAGCCTCTCACTAGTGGCCCACTGTTATGGAAAACAGTATCTGCTGGAAAGCCATACTGTCATCTCTCACTGTTTTTCTGTTTCCTGTGACATCTCTGTTTCTCCAGTAATAAACTAAACTCAGGTTCGCTTTGAAGCTGCAAAGTACTAAACACTACATAGGTGAATTACAAAGAATAAACCAAAAAATATCCAGTTCTTTCAAAAAAGCCTTCTTTTGTAGGAAATCAGCACACAAAGAAATATTCTACTGAATTTTAGTGACTGTAAATAAACAGAAAATGGAAGATGCTGGCAAAGAAACTAGCAAAAATAGACAAACAGAAAAAAAAATGCTCCACCCAAAAGCATCAAAACAGATCCTTTCCCTTCAGCAAGAACTCTCACTGCCATAGTCATCATGGTGATCTGTAATTGTACCTCAATCACTGCAGTGTCTGATTCTCATGAAAATCTGTGCAACTTGCCCTCTTGGCATTTTTTCCCATTGCTGAGGCCTTGTTGTTTCTCATACAGACTGAATACTTCATCAATATGCATTATTTGACTTGCTAAATATCAGATATCCAGTTGCAAATATTCTCAAGGTTTTGTTGTTGTTTTTTATTGTCTCTTTTCTTCTGTCCAATACTGACTGACTCTCGAGGAGTGTATTGTGAGGTTATAGACTGCCGTTTCCAATCCTATAAGATTCCTGTGTTCTCCCTGATAATTTCTTCTCCAGTAAATAGATACAACAAAAGTATTTAACCATAGAATTTTTTTTAATGTAAAGTTATCTGAAATGTAATTTAGCAGTTGAGAAAAGAAAGCCTTGCAAACATGCTTTTTCTTACATTTACCTATGTGTGCTCTGCTAACTTTAGAAGTGATCCCTGGACCAGTCTCCACCACAATAGGAATCACTGGGCTTCATTTTCAAAACTATGACTGAATCTAAAATCATGGAGTGAGTTCCCTATTATAGATCACAGCAAAACAGTAATATTTCATGATACTCCACATATTTTTTTAGATGATATGGTTATATATCACCTGAAACAGGCAAGATACCATGTTAGTCCTCAGTTAAATTCTGGATGTAACTAAAGGTGATTAAACTCATTCAAGAGATCTCCAGGTATTGTGTTTTTTTAGTGAGATTCTGCTTCTTATTAGGTGTGAAAGGGCCAGGCCCTGCTAGCAGCAGCAGAGCTGGAATTACACCTTCACAGACTTACAAGCTTTGCAAAGATACTATTTGTCAGCACTTCCTGGAGACACTGGTCCTGGCTTACCACTGAATTTAGTTTATCACCCCAGCTAAAGCACTAACCGAGGAGGGTTCAATATTGTGTTCTGGATACTTGGGAGTAGGAGTGCAGATGATGTTTGACATTCACACATCTGCCTCTCCATATGGTCTTGGCCATGGTATGTGCCCATGTCCTTGGACGCTGACTGTTTTGTAGGTGTGCCCATGATACTTAACTGGAGAATTACGAGGAAGTCTTGTCAGGAAGCATAGACTGTTTAATTACTATGTGTTAGCATTCTGTGTGACATGTATCATAAAGGAAAAGCTATTCCCATGGATTGTCAAACATCAACATGAAACATGAGTGCAGGACTTGAAGCCTTTACAAAATGTGCTACTATTCCAGTGTTTCTCAACTACTTCAGCAGCAGGGACTTAACAGAGCTTTTTCCCTGTCGTTATAAAAAGCTCCTGGAGGTGGTGCCATTTAACAAACACATAGCTCAAGGATGCTTTTGTGTTTGTTCGCTTGAACTAAAGCAGTAGCAATGTTGCTGAGATTCAAAGCAAGTTTACCAGCTACTAGTATGTACTGGGAGATGTTGCAGAAGGAGGATTTTCTTTTTGCTTTAAAATTCATTTGGAACTTGAAGATCTGACACTGAGAGAAGCTTTAGGCCAGCGTATTAAGATTTCTCATCACATAGCTGCGTGAAGGACTAACTGCTGCCTCTGAAAAATGTACAAGAAGGGCAAATTTTTTTGGTGCATGGTGTAATATTCAGAGATCTAGTCATGGATATGACTCCTTCTGTAGCCAAGAATCTTTCTTAAAACTAAGCTTTGAGTAGTTCTGACACTTTTATGCTCCATTTGCTGACTGCTGCCTATCTGGTATGTTGTGAGCCTTATTTACTTGCTTGTTTGTCTGTTTATGAAGAAAGACAGAAAGCTAATATCCCTATAACTTTGAGTTACAAGCACCAGGCCTTCTTTTTTATTTTCATTCTTTGTTAACTTTCATATTTAGAAAGTGTTGCATGAAGCATGAATAGGCAGAGTTCAAGCACCGAAACATATTACGGAGATGTATTGATGTTAATGGCATTAAACTTGTTCTAAATAGAGGCAATGCTCACTTTATTATGTCTTAGAGGTTAAACTCTCTATGCAGAGAGATCATGGAGTCATAGGCTGCCTAGAAACTCTCATTCTGGAGGCTTTTTGTCCTGGGACACTTAATGTGGAGTGTAAGGGTGTAAAACAAAACTGAACCCTAATAAAAGTAGCAACTAATATAAGCAGGGGAACAGAATCAAAAGCCTGACATTTGGGAGAGGAAGAAATGGCTTTGTCAATACTTTGAGAAAATCAGTTTCCTATTCTGGACTTGACCTGAGTTCTAGAGGATTTGTCTACGTTGAAGTTTTCTGTTTCCCTTAAGAGGTCCTTATTGAAGTCTTTGAAATCTGTTGCATGTAAAGTCCAGTAGCGATGCTCAAAGCTCTAGCAGACTACTCAGTCTTTAGTTGTCAGCTACTGACATAGGTGCTTATCAGAAATTGCCATTTGCTGTATGTGTTCTTTGGTATACAGAGCTACCAGTGCTCCAACAGGATCAAAAAACATAGTAAGACTACAAATTCTGTAGTCAAACACTTTCTAGTTGTGCATGAACTCTAGAGATCAAATCCCTACTGAGAAGTAGAAATTGCTTAATTGAACACAGTCTGTATTTATTACATTAACCACTAAAGCAGATCACAGATGTTTCATTCAGTGCAAGATTATAAACTACTTGGAATATCAGACAAGAACTCTGATATCTGGTAATGCCTAATTTAAGAAAACCAGTGGAAACATGATATTTCAAACTACAGTGTTAGATTATTGCTGATTTGCACTAGAGGGAGCCAATCTTTAGGCTATAATGCTTTAATGAATTACAGTTCCCAGGGGGGTACATTAGAGAAGAAACTGGAAGACGTAGGTGCATAGGTGCAGAAACTGAAACATTTAGGTGCACACAGGAGTGGTTTAAACAGTACATGGTGCACTAACAGCAGAATGACTCCCAGTGTGACTGTAAGCATCCATCAGTATAGAGAACCAGCTGCTGTCCTTACATCCACCAGAAAGTGCGTCTTTTCCTCTGTTTGTGTGGACAGCAAGGAGCTGTCAGTGTCATGCAAGGACTGGTTCCAGAACTGTGATCTGATCCCCCAGAGCAGTCAAGTTGGGCTTTGTAGGAAAAGCATGGCATTATCCACCAGGCTTCCAAAGTACAGTGCATAGGCACTGGAGATGGCAAAGCACAATATTGCACTTGAGAACAACTGTATTTGTTTTAACTGTTACTCCTTTATACTGTCAGCACTCAGTTTTTTAAATCAGCTTGTCCCTTACTGGAGCCATTCATCCTGTATGGTTGGGGTACAACATAAACAACACCACATTACCCTTGAAACTGATTACAGGCCTGATTGAAACATGTTGAGCTAGACAAGTGCTAGGAACAGTTACAACTGTCAAAATAAATATGTAGATCCTTGGCACTGCTGCTTATTATTTTTAAAAACAAGTTACCATGTCATCAGTTTAAAAACATCTTTGAGTGTTGCAGGAATTTGTAATGCAGAGCTAGTGTTGGCAATATATTAACAGTGCTTATCTCTGCTAAACTTTATGTGTCCAAGAATTTACAGTAGATGAGAAACATGAAGCAGAACAGAAAGTAAGCATTTGAAATTGTGTACTTCTGTTTCCTACCAAAAACAGAAGAGGAAAAGGCCCTGGCAAAGAATTTCCCAGTTATGATTTAAGTGACTGAGGCCACTCAAAAGTCCACTTTTGTATGAAAGTTATTCATGAGTTCTAGGGTGAAAGGCTAATGTGTTTGCTTTTCTAAAACATGTCCACTCTTTTATGTTGCTGCAAGCTAGTTCACCAGAGCTCAGGATTGTAATTGGCATATTTGGTCCTTTGGCTGGTGGAGACTTATTGCAGAAGTGACAGTAACAGCTTTCAGGGAGAATGGAGCCAGACGATGTACACAGCTGTCAGAGCCTGGTAGAGCAGAAGCTGCTTTCACTCTGGAGGCACTACTTGGCCATCTTTGCAGCCAACAGGGAAGTAACCAAGGGCAAGACTAAGAGACTGGTGACGAAAGGTGTAGTATTAGAAATTCAGGCCTTTTGGTAATGCAGAATCATTAAAGGAGAAGACTGAAAGATATTTGTGAAATGAGCTTTTTATTCTTTTCACACTCGGGAGGAATTTTTTTGTTTTTTTTGCTTACAGAGTGAATTAATTATGTGGAAAATGAAGATTGATTCTGTAGCTCCCATTGACACACTGCTGTACAATCATATACAGGCTGTGTGTGACAACTTGTGGGGTTTCGCTTTTAAGCCCTTGCACTTGTGAAGCCTGGGATCTAAGCATCACCTGCGTTTGAGAAGTGAGGCTAAAATTGGGGTTACAATGGGAATGAACTCCAAATAAAAGAGACTTGATTGTATTGATGATGAGATTAAATGAAGACAATAAGGTTTTATAAATGTAGTGAAGGTTTATGCCATACTTAAAAGGAAGGTCCCGGTGACTTGGTGTCGTCTTAAGTTCACAGATGTGCTGCTGTAAGTTTTGGTTGAACTCAATATAGAAAGACACAGCTATTCAGGAGCTTTCTGCGCTACCTTCCTTGCAAGTGGAGACTTTCTCAGGAGGAGAACATAGAGTTAACAGTCAGTTGGGTGCTGTTTCCTTATAGATGCACTGTGTGTCCTTGTGGAGTTTGCCTGGAGCACCGCTAGCTCTGCCAGCAATCATTCCTATCCAGACTCATGATTTATAGTCCTGTTTAAGTGAAGGCCATGCTTACCCCCAGCACAGCCATTTGTTTCAACTCTATTTCATTTTTTAACTACTTCAGAAGGATGTAGTTTTGGGGGGGCAAATATGTAAAGCTTACTATTGCTGACAATTATGGTGGATTTTTTTTCCTTTATAAATGAGAACTGTGTTCTTACTGATCAGACCTAGAGAACAACTCAGCTATGAACAGTGCAGTGTGGTTTCAAACTGTTGTCACATTTTTATTTCTCTGATAACCTTTCCTAATGATTAGATAGCTTTTTTTTTTTTTTAAACAGCATCTGTCACTCAATCACAGAATCTTAACAGTTGGAAGGGACCTCAAAAGATCACCCAGTGCAACCCCCCTGCCAGAGCAGCAGCACCTAGAGGAGGGCACACAGGAACTCATCCAGCTGGGTTGGAATGTCTCCAGAGAAAAGAAGACTCCCCAGCCCATCTTGGCAGCCCCTGCCAGTGCTCCCTCACATGAACACTGAAGAAGTTTTCCCTTGTGCTTCTTTGGAACCTCTTCTGTTCCAGCTTGTACCCATTGCCCCTTGTCCTATCGTTGGCCATCACTGAGGACATCCTGACTCCATCCTCCTGACACCCACCCTTTACATATTATTTCCCTTGCTATGATTTGAGCCATTTACCTCTTGCCTTGGTTGTATTTCCCCTATTTTCATGGGAAATAACTTATTTACTCCTTTATGTACTAGTCTTTTATATATTTGAATACTTACTATCATGTTTCCCCCCTCTAATCTTGATTTCATGTTCCATTTTTTTCCCCCCTGGTTTCCCTTGCAGATCTTATTCTACATAATGCTTGTTCTTGTACTTTCCCTCTTGTCTATGTTCAGTTCATACGTGTTTGTATTAAATATGCTGCCCAAAGCTTAATTCTTAGTGTTCCAGCTAAGGGCTTACTGTAGCAAATATTCAAGGCTTTACAAATGGACGTGGCATTCTTATGGGGGTCATGTTAATGAAAATATCATTCTGTTGTTAGTTCATTTGGCAGAAAGGCAAGCATATCATCTTATAATGTGCCATGATAGTGTATGTACTTGTCAGCTATGCTAGTATAATGGGGAGGCTCCAACATGCTCTGTACATATTATTGATTATACCACAATGAGCTGGAACTCTTTTCTGCAGGAACAAATAGTGCTTCCCTTTTTTCCATTCCTGTGAGTATGGTTGAATGAGCAGCTGTGGTGCATGGCCTTTATGCTTGGCTAAAAATGTTTGATGTGAAGTTGGCAGTTAGCTCATTGGTTCCATTCTGAAGCAAAAAGGAAGAGTTAATAGTGGTAATATGGGTCACTGTATACATGTGCTTGTAGATGCTATGCTGGCATCTTCATCTGACTTTGCCTTTCAGCTATAGTGCACATTTCTATGTGGGATCTGTCAGATCTTATATTGCCTACAAGGATAACTGAATTTATTATGCTACTTGTACCTTTCTTCTCATTCTTACCTGTGGTGACCTCTCTGTTCTCCAGGTCAGATAGCTAAAATCTTTGACATTGTTTATTTTCGTCAGTGGAATTTAAAATATTTGAAAGTTTCTTTGCTATTGAAACAAACAAAAAAATTGTCTGGCTGTGGAAAGCTCTGGAAAGTTTACAGATCACTTGTACCTACACAAGCAACTGATCAATAGAAAAGTTTAAATACTGTTAACCAGGCTATTAATCAATTTGCTTCTGCTATCTGGATGATCATGGCAGTAAGCAATTTGGGCCTTTAATAAAGAAATGATATGTGATCTTTGCTTTTAGAAGACTGTAAGTAGAAGAATGTTGTATAGCTGCCATATCTTTTCTTGGACCTCTGCCTTCAGCTAAATATGATGGAGGACAAGCTGTTGAGGAGTTGGCATACTGCTAATTCACAGTAACTGCAAGCATCAGACACTAAGATGCTAAATCTTAGAATGACTGAAATTCCTATGATCTAACAGCAAAATGTAGATACTGTTTCTTGGAGATATTGGACATATTCAGGGGGCGAGTTTGACTTTGAGCAGTAGAGGTTTGACAGTCTGGAGAGGCTGAGGTTGGAATTAAAAATGTGCAGGGACAGCAGGGCTTAGAGGTATAGAAAGAGGGCTTGATAAGACTGGCTTTATTTATAAGCAACTGTACTAGGTAGGGTTCTTTCTGTTACTTATTTAGTTTCACACTATCAACAGTGGAGATGTTCAGAGTGCACACATGATGACAGGCTGGGCGATTTCTGCATGACTGTCTGGTTTAAAGCTGCTTTTTGATTTAGTCTGACAAGGGGTCACGAAACACAGTGATCATCTGAGGATGTTGCCTAGTTCCTATAATGCTGGAAGCAACAGGCTTGACATACTTGAATGTTCTTAGGTGATGGAGACAGCATAATTAAATTCCTGTAGTTTTATAAGTATAAGGACAAGGAAAAGAAAGTCCTAAGCATTCTATGCAAGAGGTCTGGATCCCTGTGTTGATGCTTGAGGAAGATCTATACCCACAAGTAGAATAAGGCACAGTCCAGTTTGAATGAAGCTTGGGGCAAATGTCTGGCACTTCTGCAGTTCACAAGAGCACTTTGAAAATGAAGAATGTCAAGTGCTGAAAAATGCAAGAGGCTGTGTTAATGTCTCAGAACATTATGAGAGAATAACTAAGCAAACTAATTGGGCATTTGAAGGTTTTGCTTACAATGATGCCACTGTTTGTCATCTCAATGCAATCCATTGAAGGTTTCAATGGAACAGATGGATCCAATGTTAGGGTCTACATTTAACACATGATGAAAAAAATCCTTTTGTGTTCTAATAATAGAAGCATTCTTTTACCAATTTCAAGCTAGTAAAGTGGTTGCTTGACTGCCTTCTACCAACTCCTCTATCCTCTGTCATCATCAAAACACATTGTTTTGTAGTGTACACATGCTTACATGCCTAATCTGACCCTGAAAGGTTTACTTCGTGTTTGGTTTTGATTGTGTATCAGAGCTGTCACATCAAAAGGTGTCTAAAATCTATTATTAAATCTACAGAGCTTCCTAAAGGTTGTTCATTTACATCTTCAATTGCAAGTATATGGTCAGGATTTCACTTTACTGAATGCTGGATAAATAAGTGTTTTGTTGTTTGGAGTTTTTTTTTTGTTTTGTAATGCTTGTTGAATTTCTCTCCATGCAATAGCATTTTCAGGTAAACACAGCCCTCCTTGTGATCAAAGATTAGCTTCTCCTTCAGACAACTTGATGAATTGCTTCTAAAATTATTCAAAGAGAAACTTCCAGAAAACTTCTGAATCGGAAAGTTACAAAATCAGAAACACAGGTTGACAGGACTTGCCTAGAGATAGAAAATTACCAGTTTCTCTCAAGTTAAAGCCCAGTTTTCCAGTTGTCCCTTCTTTGTGTTGTGGGTTGCCTTCAAGTCTCATTGTGTTATCTATTTTTAGCCCAGTAGTTCAACAATGAAAGAATATATTTAACAGCAAGCAAATCATCTAGTTTTGAGTTTTAAGCTGGGTTACTGGGACTCTGACCATTTCATTTGCATTACCAAACCCTCCTTTCAATTTGCTATTTTATGGCCACAGCTTTAATTTCTTCAGAAGTCTCTTTGTTTATCTTTTAGTACCTTCTCTAAGTAAGTGTAGGTCAAACAGCCATTTCCACAGCTGTCAGTGTTGTATGTGTTCTTTACCTATCTGCTGCTTCATACTGTCTTTGTTTGGATTTCAATTTAGAATTGCCATGTTTATCTGCACTCTATTTACTGACCTTTTACCCTAGCTTTTTCTGCTGTGAAGTATTATAAGGCGTTTTGAAGTCCAAATACATTATGTCTGTTAGTCTGTCCCATCGGTTCTTGTTGTGACTTATTCAGAGAAGTTAATCAGATTTACTTAGCATCACCTACTATTTCATGATTTCCTGTTGTACCTCTCCCTTTGCATGTGTCTCTTTATCATTTATGTCACTTAATGTCCCTGATGTAATGACTGCATCCAACCCATTTTCTTTCAGTATTAAGTCTCCTTTGCTTCCCTTCTGTTCTCTGTGCTGCTGCTAATGATTTTTCCTCTGCTTCACTCATTTTAATATTTACCACTGCTCCATCTGTCTTACTCCAGTCCAAGTCCAGCATATGTTGAGTAAGATGTGAGTTGGCCCCATGTATATTAGTCCTCTTATTTTTTAAATAGGAAGGATTCAGTGTCTGTATATCACACACATCTGATCCATCAAGGTTCTTTAAATGTTAACAGTCAGCAACCATAAGCAAACCCAAGTTCTTTTAGTTAGTCTTGTCTTCTTAATCTTCTAGTGTCTTGTTCCCTTTCTTCCACTTCCTCCACTCAATGAATATTTCCCTTCTTAAGTAGAGATTGCAAAGGTAACAGATTGGCCTGGCCAGGCTGGAGGTGGGTCCAGCTCAGATCTGAGGCAAGTTTCAAGAACTGTTTATGGGTGCAAGCACTGCAGCCTCCTCCCCGTGTTACCAAGCAAAACCAGCTCCACACAAACTCAACATGGAGGGCAAGCAGTGTGAAGAAGATCTGAGAAGACACAAACAGAAGGAAATCTTACGGGAAGTGTAACAATAGAAAAGTCAGAGTGATTCATACCTACTGAAATACTTTCCTGAACAATTTTTTGTCTAAATTTTTATCTTGGTTTGTGTTACTTAACTGTGATAAGAAAGGGAGTTCTAGGAGGTCTTTTCATTTGTAGGGGAGAGTAGCAGGGAGAGAAATGCATAGGGATCCTATTTCTTTGTTATATTCCAACATTGGCTCTTAGTTTCGTGTCATTTTTTTTGTCTACTCGTTTATCAGAATTCCATAAGTAAGAAATGATCTGAGAGAAGTAGCCATAATAGTGACTCTTATGAAGGAAATCCTCATAATTTCTTCCACTGCCTGCACCAGTGTTTGCTAGACAAAATACCAGAGAGTTGAAAAGTTACTATTTTTGGCTACTGCATGCTAAATGTAGATATGATTTGACAGCAATTGCCTATTCCTTTGTACCATCAGTTATGACGCTTTGTTGCTCATTTGTATAGATTTAGCTTATAAGAAGATACATTTAACAAAATATTATTCATCCTCTGCTCTCAGAGCTTATTTGTAGCATATTTGTCAACAACTACACTTGAGTGGATAGATCACAGAGATGCCAAATCTGGAGTGCTTCCCCCTCTGAGGCATTGGCTGATGATTTGAAGTTTCCCTAGAATGTACCAAAAACACTCTGTGATAACACAGAGCCTTTAGAATCTGTCAAATCAGAGTATTTGCCAGAGATCTTGTCTAGGAATGTCATAGAAGCCAGAGCTGGTTGTGTTTCTCTGAGTGGTGAAAGTCCTTCCTCTAAAGAAAAAGCAAAAAAGAAAAAGTGGAAAAAACAAAGCCGAGGGAGGAGGGTGAGGTTTGTGACGCAAGCCCTAAGATAGAATTGATGACAATTTGAGCAACTATGGATTGCCTTTAAGAAAACAAGGGTTTGGTTTTTCTCTCCACTTGGAGGGACAGAATGATCTTTGCCATGGATACTACACAAAAGTAAATCAGAAAATTGTGATGTAATAAGAATCCAGTATTAAGACAGGCGTCCTCATTATAAATGAAATGAAAATCTGAGAATATTTGCTCAGTTAAAGCAACAGGCAAAAAATTGTTTAGCCTGTAGAGATGCCATCCTTCCCAGTCAAGAGTCATTTCTCCTCGGGGAATGGCAGAAAAACAATAAGGGTGGAGGAAATCATGTTATCTAAACTAGAGAATGAGAGCACCTAGCTGGAAATCTGTACTTGGTGTATTTTGGCCCTTTCTCCTAAATGTGGCTTAAAATGCCATTTGCTCCAGGCTGTTGTAAGTCCTCATGAACTGCAGACAAATAAGGATGATTTACTCTGAGCTGGAGTTGCCTTTTGAGTATTTCTCATCTCTACTGTATTTGCATTTAGCTCTATTCTTAAAGTTCTTTCTAGCAAGGACTTGGCATAGTGGTTGTATGTTATTAGAAGGGATAGCCTCGGAGTGAAAAAGTGATTCTCCTAATGTTTCTGTACCATAGTTACTAGGAGAGAAGAGATAAATAGTGCAGTAGTCTAGAATATGCAGTAAAGAATATTGTTCACACTTTTAAACAAGTAGAATAAATACAGGTTTTTAGATTGCAGTTATAAACCTAGAAGAATAAGTTCAGAGTTGTTTATTTGTTGTCCTCTCAGTATAGGACAAGTAGTGCTACAAGAAAAGCCCAATTGAAGTTGACAGATCAGAGGAGGTGATGGGAAATGGTTTAGAGGAGGTTCCTTTGGCCACAGATTCTGTAGGAATATGAGCAGAACTGGAGAGTAAACTGCAAAAGATTTTGCCTCAAAAACATGTCTAATTTCATTTTTAAAACCCTTCCAGTGGAGGTGAAACTGTTTTGTATCTGTGTATTATTTAACCCCAGGAGGGTTTCATAATGGACATCAAAATAGATGAGTTGTGACAGACACTTCCTGAAGTCTGCAGTAGCCGTTCACACTTGGAGATCTAGTGACCATCACAATTGCAGTGAGTTTCACGTATTTCTTCTCAGGTAGATGGGTAGAATACATTTGGTGCAAAGGATAAGGTTTGGATCATTATAGAAACTTCTTGCACTTAATAAATAAACCACCAAACAATATGCACTGCTGACAGAAAGTCTGAAAGATTTCTGGTAGCTATTACATGCTGCTTTAATTACTGCATTCTGATGCACTGTAATGTTGGGTTTCTTAAAACAATCACTGACAGGTGCCCAAACTGTCTGTAAATGGTACTTGGAACTACACAAGAGTTTGTGGAAAGTTAGTAATTTTTTTTCCCTGAATCTGATAAGAGTTTAGTGTGTAAGCCTGGAATTATCTTATCAAAGATGAGTTCTACAGCTGGCACCTTCCAGTTCAGTGACAACTTCATTATTCAGTTGGTTTAGGTGTTTTTTTCCAAGCTAACACAGTAGTAGCTTTATGTGACTGGGCCCACTTAATATGCAGTGGAGAAACAGAACTACAAACAACACAAGATAAGGTGAGAATGTTGAATATTTATTTTTTTTCATAGTTGGAGGGTATTTTTCCTGTAATTCAGTTATTCGTATTAGCTTTAAATTGCAACTTCTATTTAGAGAATGCAGATTTAAAGGAACATAACCAATTATGCCAGTTCTGTGAACTTCCATAGGAAGAACAAATGTTTAAGCCTCTGTGAGAACTAACATTTGGCAATGATTTTTGGGAGCATTTATTTATAGATTTTGTTTTCTTTTTTTTTTCCCCAATATACTGTAGACTTAAAAGAAAAATAAGATATATTGGGTCTGACTGAGATGGAGCTAATTTTCTGTAGCAGCCTTCATAGTGCTGTGCTTTGTAGTCATAGTTAGAAACATGTTGGTAACACATCAGTGGCTACAGCTCGCACAGCATCAAGGGTGTCTCTCCAATATTCCCCCTACCATCACCTTCATCACTAGGCAAGGTCTTGGGAGACAACATGGCTGGGACAGCTGACCCAAACTAACCCAAGGGACGTTCCATTCCATATGGCATCAGCTCAGCAATGAAAGCTTGAGGAAATGAAGAGGAAGTGGGGGCGTTCATGATTTACATTTGTCTTGGAGCAACTGCTATGTGTACTGATGCTCTGCTTTCAGGAAAGTGGAAAGATCTACCAATCCTAAGTGTTCAGGTGTTGTTTTATTGTATTGCTGCATGGTTTAGGAGTCTGTGAGGATTTAATGTACATAAACTCTTTGTGAAATCAACAGAAAACCATCACAACCTTCTTTCTATCCTCTACCTGGTTGCCTGCTGATGAGTAGCCCATATCCTAAGGGAAACTAGCGTCACAGAACTATATAGTATTACGAATACTCATTGCTGTCCAGACTATATGGCCATATACTGTTCAACTCACTATCCTGGTTACCAATGTTCTAGACTGTTTTAAGTGCATCTTTACTTTTAGCTGTTCACTTTAAATTACAATTTGTTTTTGGCACTACTCCAGTTATCCATTTAAATGTTTACAGGTCCAGCCTATAAACAAATGTCCATCAGATTTTGCTACCTGTGAGAGACACCTGTCATAGTGAGAAATCCTCAGTATTAATTTATAATTTCCAGATAATCTGTCTTTCCAAAATTTGTTTTCCTGAATGAAATTGTACTGCCTGACATGAGTGATACCATTTGACATAAGGAAAAGTAGGCATGACTAGTGACATAGAGCTGGTGGATTCTCTGTGCCCATGGTTGTGAAAGTTTGATTTGTACCACATTTAATGGGATCTCATTTTAATGAAATTAAATGTTTCCTCAAAATTACTGGATGTGGAATTCTTCCCATGCATTTGGTTATCAAAGAGGTTGCTGTCTTATATGGGAAGGGTCTTTTCCTAAGTATTTTCAAATCCATTTATTCTTTTCCTTCATAGATTACTTGCTGTCTTCTGTGTTTCCAGTGAGCAGTATGCTGTGACAGGACCCTTTTCTCCAGTTCAGCATGAGATTGATTACTCTGGGTGCTCCGAGGATTGCTTGTGTCTCCAGGCATAAATTCTGCCCTGCACTTTCTCATGCTGCTGATTTTGGCACTGTGCTGCAGCAGTAAGTAATAGCATGGGGCAGGATTTGGCATGTCATGCTCGCAGCCGTATGTCACAACAAATGGCTTTAGAAAAGCCCCTGATATGATCCACAAGGCAGAATTTCTGCTTTGTGAAATTTCTTCCTTGGAAGGAAGTCTGGCCATTGTGTCTGGGCTGAAATACATCACATAAGGCTACCAGTTACTGTCATCTCTCTTAGGAAGTCTGAGGAAAAAAACAGTGAAGCTTCTTTCTTTTTTAACAATGGACAACTTCTTGTTTTGTGGTTATAGTTAAAAAAAAGATGTTAAGATATTAGAGGGAAAAGCTTTAAAAATGTTCTTACTGCCTTTGCAGAAGGATTTATTGGTGTGGCTCTAAAACAATCACTCTGATCACTCTGGTTTTATTATCAAGGGTGCATTAAGAATGTCCTTGTTTCCTCAATCAGGTTCCAAATTTGATTCAAATGTAGGGCCACATATGCTTTCCTGGAGAGTGAGACCTGTGCAGCAAACTTGATACAATGACATGAAAATGAACTACAATTCCAAGATGTGGGAATCTTAATCTTTTAAAGCTATTCTACTGAAGAATCATAGGTTGAATGATAGCCTAGTATAGTTCTGGTGTTAGGTGCACTTCTTGCTACTCGCATCCTGATTTCTGATGATCTTCTTAATTCTGAGTGGTTCTGATGAAAGATACAAAATACTGAAATATCAAACACTCTTGAAACACATTTTTTTTAAAAAAGAGCTTTTCTGCCACCAGTCTGATGGCTTTAAAGCTTCCTTCCATTAAAGAGTGCTTGCCTGTGTTGCTGTTCATTAGTTGTGGTTTGCACTGGTCAGACAAGGAAGTCTTGAAACTATTATCTGGCTTCACTGTGTATGTCTTCATTTCAATATACTTAAACCCAAGTGTGCTCTGAAAATCATGTAGATTGAAAGATCTTGTTTTCTTTCTGTTTGGAAGTAACATTTCTGAACCCCCCCAAAAGCCTCATGTTTTGTGAGCTCAAAGACTCTTCATTAATTTAATTGATAATGCAGCCAGAGATAAATACTGGAATTTTTTTTTTGAAGGACCCAAGTAGTTTGGGTTCTTGCTGCAGTCAGTGTCAGGAATGCTCCTAGTTATGAGAACTTGAGCATTTCCACCCATAGCAAAAAATGTCAAATGTCTTTATAGGATCCTGCTGTTTTTAGTTAGTGCAAGTAATGTAGTACTGGCCAGAGTTGCACTTGCTGCCTTCTGTGCTGACATTGTTTCGTTGTTGTTGCTAATGATGTGCTGCTGTCTCATTCTGCTGACTGTGCCAGACATCTGCTGGCTGCGGTTCAGATATTTCACCCACTGAGCTGAAGAGGTTTGGGATCACTGGGGCATTATCAGGAGCACTTGACAACCACAAGGTCTCAGCAGGGCGACTGTTGAATGTAGGCCAAGGCAGACATAAAGATTGTCATGTTGTTATAGTTTCATTTGCTTATGACTGTACCAAGGCAGTTGTTTGAACTTTTGGTCTTTATTCATTTTCACTGTTCTTCACAGAAACTTCAGTTTGTTAGAATGGTAACTGGCAGCATGCACATTATGTACAGTGGAGAGAGTAGAGGGCAGTCATGTGGAATCAGCTGATCTCAGCTTTTTTTCCGAATCCATCAGAGGTGGTTTTGGTATCTGCCTCACTTACCTGTGCAGTAGTGAGATTTAAAACATAAAGGGTTTCTAGCATTTTACTCCATTTGAGGAAACCATCTAATTGACAGCTGAGTAATCCTAATTTTGCATGTGGTTTGTCAGAAGAAAATCATCATAGAATCCTAGAATAGAATCATTTAGGTTGGCAAAGACCTTTATGATCATCAAGTCCAACTGTAAACCTGACATTGCCACGTGCACCACTGAACCATGTCCCTAAGCTCCACATCTTTTAAATACCTCTGGGGATAGTGAGTCAACCATAGGCTTGGGCAGCCTGTTCTAATGCTTGATAACCCCTTTAGTGAAGAAATTTTTCCTAATATGCAATCTAAATCTCCTCTGCACAATGGAAAGGAACTGTTTCCTCTTGTCCTATCATGGGAGGCCCAACACTGAACACAGTGGTGGATGGATGACCTGCTGGACTCATCTTACTTAAGTCTGATAAACGTTTTTGTTTTGAGGGAGAGAAGGGAGATAACTAACTTAGCAAGTAATCTGCTAACAATTGGCAAATGGATTCTGAAAACAGTCTGTCACAATCACAGAATTTCCAGGGCTGGAAGGGACCTTTTGAAGGTTGAGAAGAAACTGTGTTGTCATGACAGAAGATGTTGTGAACCCTCAGGGTGCATTAAACAATGTAAGTACAAAGAAGATGGTCCCCTCAGAAGAAGAGACAGCACTATCTGACAAAGAGCAGTGACAAATGCTTCTGTGATTTTGAAGACGTTTTGTTTGCAGGACAGTAACTGCAGAATCTTGAAAACCATTCCACTGGCTCTCCAAAGTAAATTACAAGGGGAATCTATGCCTTGTGTTACTGATGCTAAAGAATTATGGACTGCTCTGATATATCTGAATACAGAGGCCATCTCTCGAGGGTGTACCTTCTCAAGAATGAACTGAAAAGAAACAAATTGCAAGGATTTCTTGTGTTTGTTGCAAATAGAAATGGCAGTCTATAGTCTCTTAGGCGGCTTCTTACACTGAGGAAGAATTGTTAATTAAAACACCCTAAAACCACAAACAACCAGCTCCCCACAAAAATTTACTGAAAGGAAATATTGTGAGCACTGTGATGTGGAAATATTGTCTGAATTGACAATGACCTTTTAGCACTGTGGACTTCAGTAAATGGGAGGGAGAAAAAAGAAGAAACTACTTTCTTTTTGTCTCCTTCTTTCTGAGATGGATACAAATATTAAATCTACAGCTTGGTAGGCAAAATTCTGACAAACTGTATAATATGAGAATAGGGAACACTGATACTTCTTTTGCTTCTCAGATGCTTCAAGACCAGTTAAATAATGCTGTCTGGTTCCAGGGATATTTGTCATTTACAGGTTGCAGTTGGAGATAGACATCTGATTGTCTGAGAGACAGAGCAGTAGCCTCACTCCTTCAGCTGGTTAACTTTAGTGATCTTTATTCAATATATAGATATTTGTTGTCTCTGTACCAGGATATCAATTTGTCCACTGTATTGTTTGCAGAATGCATCAGTGCTCTGGACTCGACTGTTTGGCAAGATGTCTCAAAGTTATCTGTTGCCATACCCGAGTCTTTCTAAGTTTCTGTCTCATTGTCTCACAAGGCATGCTGGCATACTGAGACACAGAACAAACAGATGTATTTGCACAATCAGCACTAGTTCAGAAGAGCAGCTTTTTCTTTTGTTACACACTCAGATAATTCACGTTTCAGCTTCTCCCCACCCCCTAATGAGAGAGTGAAAGTGAATTCTGTTATTGTTATGCTTTCTAGCTGAAGTGAGATATGTAAGTGAAATTCTCTGAGACCTTAATTAGCCTTTTGGATTTGCAAGTTGATGATACATCAGATACTTATGCTGTTGTTCTATAAGAATAAATAGAGATGGAGAAGAAAATTGGGGTAGGGGGAAAGTAAACTTGTGGGTTGGGATAAGAACAGTTTAATAACTAAAATAAAATAACAAAAGCAATAACAATATAATAATAAGAATTCCTTGCATTAGTCTTTGTATGTGAAATGGCATTGTTCATAATAATGTGGTGAAACTTTGGAAAAGTATTGTTTCAAAACTACAACTCAGTAGTTTATTTTGAGTTATTCATGGCAGGAGGAAGCAGGTGCATAACGATGTATCTTGACTGGCATTATTGTTCTCAATATGTAATGCAAACTTTTCCTGTTTGACCTGAGGTAGACTCTTACTTGAATTTTCCTATGGCACATAGCTTGTGCTTTTAAAAATGACAGCTCAGCTCCCTTCTAAAAGTGCTATACATTTTACTTCAGCAGACTTTCTAAAGTTGCTAAAAAATATTGAGGAATAAAATAAACCTACCTTTAAAGTGAAGCAACAGCTTGATATTTAGTCTAGACATGTTTGCAGTAGTACATTTTCCATTTTCCATTTTAAGCATGCAGTGATGTAGGCACTGAGAAACTGCCACTGTGATTCAAGGCTGAAAGAGAATTTATGTCTTTTATTAAAATTTTTGATCTTGTGGAAGGGAACTTTACTGCAACTCCAGTGCATGTGTCTGTAGGGATTTATGATTTTATTTAATACACAAAGAGAAACAAGGGAGGGAGAATTCATAATGGGCATCCTAGAGATTAGGAATCCTTATAGCCCAGGCAAAAGGATGCTGCTTCATTTTATATTTATCTCAGACTCTCAAATTAATAACTGTTACAACCATGCTTAAAAAAATAAACCTGATGCACATTCTCAGCTTGTGTGGTCTAAATAATTGTGAGAGCTTTGTTCTTAACGAGGCCAGGAAAATCATCAGAGCATCCAAACAGGAATTTTGTTGCTGCTTTAATCCTGGAATGAAGAATTAGCAATTCCTTCTCTCTCAGATCTTGAATGTTTTAGCATCACATCTTTTGTGCTGTCAGTCAGCAGCACTGTGCTGTTGGGGTACCTAGAACTTGTCTTCTGTTGGTGCTGTGCCTTCTCACTGTGGATGGCAGTTTGTAGCAGGCTTCCAGTGGAGTGGAGGCTCACAGCTGTTGCCAGCATGTCTTAGACTCAGAAATTATAATATTTTTTAAAGAATAATGTGTAGTTTAAGAATTAGAAAGCAAAATGTCGTGGCCAGCTTTGCCTAGTCATAAGCCAACTCTATGAGGGTGAAATTGAACCAGCAATATTCTCGATATTCTTATTCTCTAAATTCACTTCTACTAGTTGGGATTCAAACTAAACAAGAAATGAGGTTATGACCGTCCATAACTGTGTTAACAAACATCTGAGTCCACTGCACGTTAAAAGCCTGAAGATTATTCCACATCATTGAATGCAAAAGCTTGTTTTAGTTGTTCATGTAGTTGTAATAGCCAAGAATTCATGTTCAGTTACTGTACAGAAGTAACATAGGAATGTGGAGCAGTGCTCAGATGAGTAAAGGAAGTACAAAATTTAGATGTAGGTCTGAATGTTTCTACATTTAGACATATTTAGTACCTAGCTACTGCTCATTTGAGTTGCATGGAGTGCAAGACTGCATTTGCTTGAGCTCTTTATGAAATACTTCCAACTTATCGACCCTTGTGCAAATAATTTATGTAAAGGGCACTCATTTTTTCTTAAGAGAGTAATAAATGTGCTCTGCATTTGTATTATTTCTTGCTAGGCTGTTGCAGCTCAGTCAGCACAAAGAGATAGTGCTGAGGGAGGTTTTTTTTTTGCTGCTGAGCTCTCGACGATGCAGAACTTCCTCACAGCAGAGAGGCTTGCTTTCCAGGCTTTCATGGGAAGCACGCTAAAGAAATGTGGCATAAACTAACTCTGCTCTTTACCTTTAAACAGAAGGGTGATATTTTTCTAGATGCTCACAGGACGTTAGTGTGGAACTTGTCACTGGGTGTCACTGTTACACCACAGGAATCTGGGTGAAAGTGGATTTGTCTGGCCTCGATTTACAAAGGTCTTAAAGGCAGACGTTAAATACAAGTGACAGAGGAACCTATGATATGTAGAGTACACTAAAAGGATATTTGATTGCATAGTCTGACAGTATTGGTTATGAACTCGTTGATGTTTTCTGATGTACCCATATTTGAGCTTTGAGAATGAACAGAAGTTAAGAGCCAATATCCTTCCATGCTAACACTCCAGTCATAGGAGCCATCCCACCACATCTTGGTGCTGTGTGCATTTGCAAAGAGACATTTAAGTTAGGCCCTCTGTGAAACTGTGTTACTGGTTGTAGTTGCTGGAATTCCTTAGTGCTGCTCTTTGGGTGCTCTGCTGCACCTTTAAAAATGGCTTGGTTTACTTGCTGATGTCATAACACATTTACTTACATTTTACTCTTTTTCTTAAGGTCAGTGGAGCAAGGTATTTGAAGGAACTCTGCATCTTGGACAGGATTGATGAGGCCAGCACTGTGATGGTCAACTAATTGCCCATAACACTTGTTGAAAACCTTCTAGTTAATTAAATGCCATGTTTATCATTACTATAAATGGACACAAGCTTTTATTTCTTCCTCGTTAATCATCCCACATTTATCAGCACTGATTGACTCCATGCTCTTGAGATTTCCTAGTTTATCAAGGAAAATTTCAATTATTTTCTCTGAAAAGGGGATTAGTACCAGCATTCTTGTCAGCTGCATTGACAACTGATGCTTTCTTCACAAGCATATTAACTTGACCTCATTAGTTTTTGCAGCCAGCTCCCTTAAACACAAAGATTGTATTGCAGTAGGAGCCAATCATGTTAATTACATCTGATGAGTTTGCATATTCATAAGCCATTGCCTGTTTTATGGACAGCAAACATAAACACCATATCTTTTTAATAATTTTAAGTGGGTCACTTTCAGGAGTGGATCTGTTTTAAATAAATTATCATATTGTAAAGGGCTGTGGGAAAAAGCTTTTTATTAGTAATGTGTGACAGTTGGGGTTTTGTTTTTTAAGGACAGCAATATTTGTTTATGAAATCACTACAAGCTAACCACTTCAAAGATAGGATATCATACCTGTTTTGTGGGAATTGCTGTGGATAGGTAAGAAGCCATTTTTACATTGAAATGCCATAATTAGCAAAGTGAGATTCCCAAACTGTAGGGAAGACAAATCACAATAATATTTGGATATAATAACGAGGTATTTTCAGCTGTTTTGAGTATCCCTTAATGATGTTTCTTGCATGTAATTTTTGGACTATGAGTGGTGTGTACATGGCAAGGGAAAGGCCTATGTAAAGACAAGGTTTCTACATTGAGGAGTTTACTCTGATTGAATCTGGCGTATCAGCCATGTTCCTGCTGTGAGGACAACATAAGCTCTACAGAATGCTGAAATGTTTGCTTCATTTACTCTACAAACCCCAGCTCTTCTGACTTGATTACATACTCAAAACAGTGCACACAAGACTCTGAGCCTTCCCAGATCTTTCAGACAGTGCAGGTAGGGTTTATACCAACTGAAGACTAGAGTGAAAGGTTTTACTCCTGTGGTGCAAATGTCCATTGTTTGGTGTCACACAGACCCTTGCTTTGCTGAAACATGATGCAATGGAAGAGCCACTTAGTTTTCATGGACATAAATCACAATTTTTACTGAAAAAAAAAATGTTCTGGTCAAAATAGCTTTCATTTTCTGCCCTTGTCTTTTTCCTCCACAAAGGCTTTGCTGTTTGCGATATATAGCTCTACCCACATTTCACAGCAAGGCAAATGAGGAAGGAAAAATATTCAACTTCTATTCACAGTTCAGAAAAAAACCCTGCTGATTAGTGTGTGTTCCACCTTCTTCTGCATTGTCCCTCGTGCTGTTGTCAATTGTCATTTGCACACTCTGAGATTGTACAAAACTCTTTCAAGTATCCACGTGCACTGAAATTCTTCACAGAGATTTCCAGAGGATTTT
Source organism: Urocolius indicus (assembly GCA_013401255.1). Lineage (NCBI taxonomy): Eukaryota > Metazoa > Chordata > Aves > Coliiformes > Coliidae > Urocolius > Urocolius indicus. The sequence continues at coordinate 224,768 of WBNH01002980.1, read as the reverse complement.
AAGTTTAACATGAAAAAAATTTGTTACTTTCATGTCTTGAGTCTGATCTGTGAATTGAAAATTGATCTTAAATGTTCATGTTATGTAGACTAACAGGTTTCTGTATTGAAACCTCCTTGATTTTGTTAATGTAATACCATGTTTGCAATATGCTTCATAATTATAGCTAATAATCTCAGTCAATCCTAACATACTTGAATGTTTATAAGATCATTCACTTCTGGGAAATCTATAGTGATCTTTGTGTGTCTGTGTGTGTACTTAGTCTGTATCAAGTGAGACTAGATACAGAGCAAGACTGATTGACAAATTAATGCTTTTTAGCTTCTGCTCAACATTCCTGAATTATAAGTACAAAAGGCATGTTATAAACTAAGAATTTTAACTCTGTTCTATTGCTAGAAGCTACTAATAGCGAAAACATTAAAACAGTAATGTAGCCTAACTCTTGCAAGAAGAATAGAACAGGTACTAGGGAGACTGTACAGCAAAATAATTGTTTTAAGTAAGAATCAAGGAAGACTGGAAAGGGTTACTCCATTTTTGATGGATTCAATTATGCAGGGAAGCCCAACAACACATTTCCATCTATTTCCTCTTAACATCACACAATATTGATACAGTTTTGAGCATCTAAAAATTAGTATTATCAAAATAGAAATAGTAATTCAGAAACAATGAAACATCAATCTCATTTTACTGAGTGTCTAATGAAAGCATACTTTTCAGTTACTCCAAATAGTTCTCTTGTAAACCTCCTGTGACAAACATTACAAATCCCTCTGGAGAGAGCTGTTATAATCAATTAGTAGTATGACTAATAGTATTTTCATTGATCAGAATGTAGCAAATACCTCACCTACATATAGCCTGGGGACCTGGTCAAAAGTCTCTTGAAATGTCACTCACAAGTAGAGAATTTGTAGACTTCAGGCAGTTTTGGTTAATCCTGGTTTTTGCACGTTAAAAGTGTAGGAGCAATATGGTAAGCAATTAACCCTAATGTTCATTTGGAAAGAAATGTCTTTTTCTGCTCACTTCTAATTATTTGAAAAATACTGTGAACTCCCTTTGCTAACGAAAATTAAGTAGAATTAGTGATTTGAATGATGTTACATGTAAAAAGCAAATTTGGCAGCTTAGAGTACAGGAAATAAGATGAGAAATTATTTCTGAAGTTGTGTTTGAAAAAGTGACTTGATTTACACAGGTCACAAAAGAGTAATCTCAAATAGTCATTAAAGAAATATCTTAGATTCAGAGTACTTTGGGTTTGGGTACAAGCTATGTCTGTCTCCTAACCAGTTTTAGGGAAGTTGATAATGAACCTGATGAAAATTGCATTGTGATGTTCATAAAATAAACAGTTCAGATGTAAAGCTGGAAAGGCTTTCATAAAAAAAGGAGCAGAAGAAACAATTCCTTTATGTTTTTGTTTCTTTAATGATTCAATTAGAGTCTAAGAAGTTGATTTTAGTACATTTACTCTTGTGAATTGCTGTTTCCTGAATAACTGTGGTGTTTTCTATAGAGCGATATAGAACAAGGATAAGTGGATAGATCAAAACCATCAAAAGTGCTTGTTGCGTTGTTATTTATGAATAATCTCACAATAAGTTCAATTTAAACTGTTTTTTTAGAAGAAGCATTAACTTTAAGTGTAGACAATTAATAGTCATATTTATTTCAGCTTTTCTGTAACCATCAAATGTGTATTTCAGAATTGCTGGCTTTGAGAAATATTAAACAACATTTTTAATACCAACATGTTTTATATTTATGGCATGAGAAAAAAACCTCATAGTTTGGGAGGTAGAAACATGAATTTCAGAGAACCTCACATAGTCTGATCAGCCACCTTTGTATTCATACAAATGCAATGAAGAACAATGGATATACTTCCCTGATAATTTTCCAGTACAGTTCCTTTTTCTTTGTTAGAAAAACTACCACCCAAAGAGAGCTCACCACATGATATTGCCTTTTCATTTGTCATTTGGGGAAGAAGAGCTTTGTATCTGTAGTGTAAGAGATTGTCAGTGATCTCTATTTTGAAATTTTAAGGGCTAATAACATCAGTAGAGCCAGATCTCTTCCATGCCAAGCAGAAATCACAGAATTCCCAGGTATAAGAGTAGATTTCACTTCTTCGTGGCAGTTATAGGTTATCAGAGCTGCAAAGTAATTGAGTATCAAAGATATTTGTGCTCATATCACTTCCATGTTTTATTTAATGACAGTTCAACTGGTATGACAAAAACATACTTATCTTGCTTTCCTGTAGAAAGGATTAAGGATTTCGTAAGGGTAGAAACAATAGGATAAATGCATCTAGTTTGATGCTGATGTAAATCATGGGACAGTTTGATGTTTTTTCTTTGACTTATGGCTTTTCCATCTTTATTAACTCTTCTGAACGTTTTAGTGTTACAATTGCACATTAAATCTATAGAGTCAAAAAAGAGATAGTAATGTTGCTATTAATTTATTGTATTTCACATAAAGACAAAACCATTTTGCATTATGTAAGTCAATATTCAATTATGGGAGAGAATTATATAGAAACAGCTACATGTCCTATGGAATTAGGTAACTACACTATTTACCATATAACAGAAATTACATAGTGGTAATTGTTAGTATAAAACAGATTGTTGTTTGCCATAGAGAGGAAAACCACTTACAGTTAGTAATATTTTCCAGATACTTTTTTCTGAAGTGCTGTTGTAATCCATTATTAATACTGGCAATTTGCTTTCTTATGTGGGGTATTCAAACCTGTGGCCACTGCCCCAAAAGGCTTACAATTAAATGGATGTGAAAGAAAAGAATAGAAACAATTATGTAAATGTGAAACATAAATTTGAAAGCCAAGATAGAGATCAGGTTAGATTAGGCCAAAGCTAAATCAGTTTAAGTATTGTGTTCAGCTCTTACTCCATTTCCCAACTCTCTTTTCACAAAGCAGCTTGTACCATCTGGAATTCAGTGTGGGCAGTATGGTGGTATTTGCTACTTCTAAAATGTAAGCTGTGTTTGGGGGAGGATGTTGAGGTTTTGTTTGGTTATTAATCACACTAACTACTGTTGTCTGTGTTTTGCCATAGCTTTCCAGAATATCTGAGTGCAATTTGGTAGGTATATGCAGAAAGGAGTGTGTGAATATAATCAAATGAAAGAGTCAGACTTGACAGTTTCAGTATGGAAGTTTTTAAATCTCACTGGGAATGTTTACCTAACTGCTCAAAAGAATCTTTTTCCATATACCTGTTTACACTCTTTGCTTCAGAAATTCTTGAAGCAATCAGCCCTTGAAGTGTCCTTACACAGCACTTGGAAGCCCTTGATTGCTGAGGAGAAAAAGCCCTGTTAGTGAATCATTGGGAAAACATTCCATAACAAACTGGTCTTTCTAATGAGGTTTTCTATTGCCTGTGCAGTGTCTCGAAGGAAGAGGACAGGGGAAGAGAATTGCTGTTACATTGTGAAACTGTTGGAGAGACACAATAGCAGAGGGGAGACCCAGACACCGGGCCTTTGTGTGCAAATTTCCCACCAGAGCTAAGCAATTTCCCCGCCTCCCCTCCTCCAATTTAATTAAGTGGGTTTGGAGTCCAATGCTGGCCTAACAAGCACTTCTTCATGAATGAAAGATTTGTCTCTGGTAGTGAGGCAAGGCTCCAAACAATGTCAACAGCAATTACTGCCAGCTATGGCCATTTTAACAGCTCACATGAACAAGAGGGTGCTGAGAAGGCAGCGTAGCTATAAGGCTGGCAGAAATGTTTTGGGAATTGTCTTTGCCTATCTTAGAGCAAACGTGTCATCCATTCTCCCAAGATTTTAACCAATGCTAGGGCTCTCATGAGAAGGACTTGTCTAAAGATGATAATGCAGTCAGGGAGCTTTCTGGCAGGTGTGGTGGATATGAGACACCTGGTATGAACCTGTGTTAGAAGAAGAGGTGATGCTTGTTTGGGTGAGGTATGGCATGCAATCAGTTATTCCAGAAGAGGTGAAGGTGATTTCATTAAATCAAATGGGATGCATCACTGAAGGTTATATTGATCCCATTTATGAATCCACTGATCTTTATTAAATTGTAGGGTCACTTAAGCAGAATTTAATGGGGACCTAATGAATCTTTTCACTGTAATTTGCTTTGCTCTCATTAGGGCCCCATTACTTGTCTTAGACTTACTCTTTGGAATAAAGAACTCTCTTGCACTGAGGTGAATTTTTCATTTGATAAGCAGTTAAAAACACACCATTTCCTGTGTTAGAGGAAAAACATGTGCAGCAATAGTAACAGCTCCTACAGCTGTCCTACAGCTCCTATGTGGTCTCCTGCCTGTGCCCTGGGAACACCTGCTCTCCTGGTGTTGCTAACCACGTCCTGAGAAAAAAGTTGCTATGCAACTGATATTCTGTAGAAAAGTAATGTATTCTATGTCACAATCAGCATGAAATTGTGATGTGAATTGAAATTTGTGACAGCATGATCAGTGCTCAGTGGCCAACATGTACAGTTCACAGTGTGTAGAAGACTTTTTATTGTCTAATTTTATCTAAAATCTATGCTTCTTTCCATTTGTTGTTCTGTGCTGTTGTTTACACTGTACTGTGTAGCATCTTGCCTTGGGCATTATACAGATGCAAGAGCTTGATTCATGACGTTGTTTATGCTCTTATCAACTTTATTGACAACATATTTCTCAGTTTTTACCTTGAAACCTGTGTTATTGCATTACTCAACTTCAGAGCATTTAAGGATTCCAAGTCCATGCTTTAATTGTTGATTTAAAACACCCAAATCATTATTTTTGTCTTTGGATATAGAAAAAATAATTATTGATAGTCTTCTTTCTTTCCTAACTTGTTCAGAGTTTCCAGAGTTGCTTCAGGGAGTTTTACCTTAAGAAGTTTGTGCCTTATCAAACAAACTTATAAAGAAGAAAAGTTTTACTTTTCTTCAACACAAGCTTCAAATGACTATGCTGCTATTAACAAGTCTTTAGTCTAATAAACATACATAGGAATGACCTAGCCTAAAACCTTTTTCTTCATGGTATATCACTTGCACCATATTTTTAGGTACCTTCTCAGCATTAGAATGATGTAGTAGTCATTATGAAATGCATCTGTGTTCACAGCTTAACAGACTTCTCCTTCATCAACTATGAAGAACTTAACATATTATCAATAACACTAACTTGTGTTAATACTTTCTGGTTTGGTTTACAGCCTGTGCAGAATTAGTACAGGACTGGTCTGAATGTCCTAGAGGTACCCCAAATTCTTTGTGACAGGTCCTTAAGGAAGACAGATCTAGTCTAGCATGTAATTAATGCTGGTGATTCCACTCAGGTCTTTTTACCCCTGTAATGTGCATCTCTGACTGAGAAGGAGATAATGGACAATCATGTAAGAAAATCCTTGATTATGGCTTGATTGAGCTTATGTGAGCTCTAGACAGCTGGTGTTGTCATGGTTTCCAAGCCATTTAACGTGTGACATTTTTGCATAGACAGTGTGTTAGATAGCCATCCAAAAAACTGTAATTTGGATTATGTCTAACCCCTCTTTGAACATCAGGGTTTATTTTCCTAGAAAATCAGTCACCAGTTTTCATATTAGAAGCTATAAAAACCGTATTGTCTTCCATAAAATTTGCAAAACAAACGACTTGACTGTGAGGACAAAAAATTCTGCCATTCAACACAAGAAGCAGCTTTTAGCAATACACATTGGTAACAAATTCCCAATCATCTCAGCTTTTAGTCACCATACTAATAATGGATTTTTAAATATCATCACCAAAATAAGTAAGTGACAGTTCTGCATGAAGGCTCTGATGCCTATGTAGAGCTAAGTGAAAGTGGAGGAAAGAGAAGGGCAGTGAGCAAATGGCATTTTTGCTATAGGGGAACCACCCCCAAACAACCTTACATAAAAAGCCTAAGTTAATTATATTCCTCTTGTCTGCTTTCTCTAAATGGACTTTAAAACTTTAATGGTGTTTACCAGCAATGAGACAACTTGTTTGAGCATGGCAAGCTTGCTTATTCAGTGTTTTCCTAGGCATTAGCACCGTCCTCTTAGGATTCTCAGTCTTTGGGAAATCCCAGGAGTCTCTTCTTTTGAATTTTAAACTTAAGCCAAGATATTGGAGCATTTTCAGTGCCCAGCTGTTGTTTGCACAAACATCAGCATAGTTTTGTTATTTTTTTCCCCTCCAACGGTGTTTCTTTTAGAACCAGCAGAGGGAGCACAATAGTAAAAGTAATTGAATTTACATATCTTTTTATTTGTCTGAACTGCAAGAACCTCAAAGTGTTCTTCAGATATGTCAGTGTTGCAAGTCCATTTTAGTGACAAGTGAAACGTGTGGTGAAGTGGGAGAGCCTAAGGACAGAAGCAGACAGACAGAGACGTGGCTAAATTTCAAAACAAGAATTAGTGTTCCTCATTTTCTGTATTTACCATTGAGAATATACAAAGAAACAACAATATTTTGTGCTGGAATGCTAAATAATCTAATTCATCTGCTCAAGTAACTCAGTAGCCTGTAGGATCCTTCTGAAATCATGATAGAAGGACAATTTTTACTGACTTATTCATGCCTTAATCATTTAATCTTTTTATGTGGCTCCCAGTAGGTTAAAGGAAAATCAAAGCTATAGCATGTACATCTTTGTTAGGAGGGGGACTTTTAGTTGTAAGTACACAAAAGTATAGTGAACATTTTGAGTCTGACCATTGGTTAATATTTACAGACAGCAGTTGTAGCTGTATTCTACTGGATCTGTTTCTGTAGTACCAAGATTTTTCTCAACCCAGCAGTCGTTGCCCCACTTTTTGTTTTGCTTTTCAGTGACACATAAACTGAGCACAACTGTTATGCACAGGGATAACAGTAATGAGAAAATAATTCATAAAGCAATGGAAATTGTCTTCATCTGCTGCAGACTTGCTTTTTATATATTTAAGCCCTTTGTACTACAAGCTTTTTTATGTATCCTTGTGCAGTCCCCAGCAACAGGGCTGTTGACATGGTTGATGGTACTGCTAATAATCTTTGCTATGTTAATGTGCTATCCAGAGACAGAGAACCCAGTCCTGCAGATTCAAAATGCTCTGCAAGTGGTTAGACCTTCTCCTGCTCTTCTGATGATGTTAGATGTGATATATCCATGAAGGCTGCACCACCAAGCATCATTGTCAGCTGAGCAATGAACGTTTCTAATGTCCTCTGGGAGAACAGCTATTCACATGATGAGGTCTCCGGTGATAAATATGTCATTTAGACTGGGTTTAATTACTTAAGTTTCCCTAGAAAAGTAAATGTTGTGGAACTCTAAAGGCAGTCCATTACCTAGATTTTCCTCTTTCCATCTAAATCCAAAACTTACTTAGTTAACTGAAGACCCACAGCTCTAACTGCTTAGTTGACCAAATCACGTTAGTGGGTTGGCTCAAGATGTTTGAAATTCAGTGTTGTTGCTGCTGCCTTCTGGAACAAGCCCACTACCATTCTGTAAGTGCACTGTAAAGCCTTCAATTGTGATTAATGGTCAATGCGTTGATTGCTTTAATCCAGAATGTCAGCTATGTATGTCTGCAGCACCTTCTTTCTACTGTCAGGCTTGTTGGGATCTGTGTGCCTGGGATGGAGCCTCGGGCATTTGGCTTTTTAGCTGTGAAGACAGGATTTGCAAATTAAAAGGAAGAATGCTAATCACTTAATGTCCTTGTTTGTTCCTTTTGAAACTTTGTGGACTAGACAGTTAATCAATTATTTGAAATGATGGTTCCTGCAATGTTCACATATGAACAGCAGCACCCTAAGAAAAGTCAGTGAGCAATCTTGTAATAAGATTGTGGAGCAGGTAATAATTTCATTTCTTACACGGTCTTGGCACTGTAGTACCACGTCTGTGTGCTGATGCCTATTTTAATTTAATCAAGATTCGTAAGTAATACGTTTGTGTTTTTGTCTGACTGGAGGATGGACAGTTTATTCGCACATTACTGAGTAGTTAAACTGAAAAAAAGCCCATATAATCTCTGGGGGAGGGTAACTATGATTTATGTTCTTGACTTTTTCTGGTTTTATGAGAGGAATTCCTTTGTTTTCCTTACCTATGGGGTTTTTTCTCAAATCGTTTTTTTGTTTCAGAACCCACTTATGTTTTTTTTCTTTGTCCTGTGGAATGGGAGGACATCAGCTATGTAGAACCACTGTGTCCCTCCCTTCATGTTTTTCTCTTCAAAACCTACATGTATATGGCTAACAAGCTTTAGAGATTGTTTTGTTAAGGCTGTGTGCTTTCAACTGCTTTCATTTCTTAGTGATGCAAACAGAGAAGTCCCGTATGCACCAAATTGCTAATATTGGAGGTCTTCTGGCACTGGTCACATGGCATTAGGTGCTGTGTATATTTGAAAATGCTGGGAATTTTCTTAGTAGTGCTCTTGCTCTGATTTTTCTAAACTGCCTACTAATGAGGGGTAGATTTTGCAGGTTCTGATAAAAGCAATCAGAATAATGTAAAGAAATTAGTCACATATGTAAACTTCTAAAACTGTTCCAGTTCACCTAGGTTAAAGCAGTGCTGGCAAGAGGATTTTTCAGTCACTATGCACACAGACAGGGAAGCAATGGTTACGGTCCACGGAGATCCAGTGTTGGAAAAAATGGCCACATCAGATGAATGCATTGAAGCATTTCTTTCCCTGACTGCTCAGTGAGATAGTTGCATGATGATTTTTTTCCTGCTCCCTCTGAATCAGGTGCAGTTTGCAGCTGTCATGTACCCATGCAAGGTTATTATGATACTGCATCCCTCCATCTTCAGTGCGAGTTTGATACTACACTGAATGTTGTTGTTATATGAAGGCATAACAGACACTGTAAAAAGATTATGATGCTGTATGCTTCTTATATATCCAGTCTACACTGCTTTTGTACTGGACTGTCTTGGACAAAGACACTAAATTCGTATTACTGTCCCTTTGCTGAAAGAATTACCAAGAGAGGAGGCAACACCATGTATCTCAGCGTTAAATGCATATTCCCTTATCAAGTATCCTCTTAAGAAAACCAGCAGTGATTACACACAAGCTGGGTGCGACAGGGATTGAGGGGGACAGAGTGGCAGATGTGGGCTGCTCTGAGTCCTGTCAGGAAGGAATGATTAATGAACACCAGCTCCAGCTGAGGCTAACCTTTGGAGAGCTGAGCAGGACATCTGCAGAACTGTCAGAGCTCTGACAAGGACAGAGCTGAACAACCAATTATTCCACCATCACTAAGGTGGGCTGTCAGTTTAATCCCAGCCATTCACTTAGGCAAGGACAGGGAAATTTCTCCTTTACATAGCACCACTCTGTTGTGACCTTAACTATTTCAGTACCGCTGAAGAGAACTGTGGGGTAACACTACACATACCAGAGCTCCTGCATGCTCAGTAAGGGCAAGGTATTCAAAGACTGTTTTAGGAGCTGTTGTGCAGAGCTGTAGTAGCTCTCTACAGAACTATAATGACGTGTGGGAATTCTTGTGAGTTTGGAAAATGGTGAATGGTATATTAAATATTCTACAGACGCCTCAGTATTAGTCACTGATGTTGTCAAAGTTCTGTTGTGACAAGAAGACCTGGTAATTGCTAACACATGGCTGAGAATTGTTCCAGGAAGGTTGACAACAGCTAGTCCAGAGACCTGTGGTGTTTAGAAAGACTGATAGGAGCATTTCAGTTGGCTGAGCAGGAGCCAGACAACCCCAGACTGGGAGGAGACCTTTCAGTGCAGGTTTAGCTGCAGCCATACACCTGATACACAGAAGACACCTGGGTCTTCCACAGTTATGTACACACAGGGCCTTCCACAGGGTTATGTACCTTAGCACAGCCCATGTTACAGTCAGTAAGCTTTTGACCACATACAAGTTTTATTTGCTGTGTATTGGGGGAGTGCTTGTGTTGTATGGATTTCCCCAATTTTTCCAGGGATTTTATGTCAAAATGATTTTCTCTTTCTTATACATCTTTCTCCTGCCTCGTGGGAAACAGAACTGGGGAAGCTGCAAGCACAGATTTGGAATCTGGAGCATAGCTACAAGTATATTGCATGAGATATACCTGTACTGAAAGACTCTGGTGTCACAGATATCCCAAGTGCTGGGAAAAGAAAGCAAGTACTCTAAGATAACTGTTTTTTTTTTTAACCTTGTTTTCAGCAGAAGCTGTCATATATTTTTTTTAATAAGTAACTTAATCTTTGTTAAAATGACCACAGATACAGCATTTTGTTTTCAATTAGGCCATCAGGTGAGTTCCAAAGTACTTGTTAACACTAAAGGGAAAATTGCCTTAATTAATGACTCATGCTGGACAGTATTTTACTCTACCACCAGTCCTGTTGTGGACCATTTATTGTGTAGAACACTATTCATAAGAAGTGAGGTTGGCAAAAATCTTCCTGCTAAAAGATGCAGAATGCTGAGAATACTGAAAAATTATTCACAACAAATGTTGTGAGTGTACTGTAGCATTTGTAAACATGACCCTTTTTCTTTTGGTGGATTCCTGGTGTTTAAGTGTCTTACAACAGAAAACCTTTAGCCTAAGTTCATGGAAATTTATTCCCAATGAGGGCTATAAGCTCAAAAGTAAAGCATTCTAGAGGTACTTAAAGGATGCACTTAGGGATAGGCTTTAGTGGTGAACTGACCAGTACTGGTTTAATGGTTGGACTTTATAATCTTAAATGTCCTTTCCAAACTGATTCTATGATTCTAAGAGGTAAAAATGAAGCAATCTCTTTCATTGAAGATGAGTCAACACTAAGATAAGAAAGGACACATTGAAATGGTGAGCTTCATAGGTTTGGGAAGTAGAGGTTAAGTCACATCCTTCGATACTTCTTTGATTTGTTTGTGTCAGTGTGCCATACAGCACACCTTAATTTGGAATGACTTAGATTTTTCATCTGCTATAAATTCTTGAAGGCCTTAAAATCCTCTTTCAGCTTAAGAAGTATAAAGAGCCTATATATTGAGCTACCTGACAGACATGAGAACTTTGTTTCTGCTCTGCTCATACCTTGCCTCCTTTGGATTCTAGGTTGGTTTTTTGGTTTGTGATTTCATTTTTTATTTGGTTATTTTACTGTTTTAGGAGCTGATCACAGTTTGTGTTCTACTCTGAAAGAAACTGTTTAAATTTGTCACACAGTTCAGGAAACTGTTGCAGATACCTTCAACATTACCGGGAAAAACCCCAAGTGAGTGAGGAGAATATGCAGCTTCAGTACATCTCTAGGGGAAAGCCACAGCAGTTCTGTTGATTTTTTGTTTTTTTTTTTTTTTTATGAGCTCTTTATGTGCTCAATGAACACAGAAAATGAATTGTCACTGCACACTCTCTAAGATTCTCCCTGTAAACCTTGAATTTTGCCTTCCCTAATTAGGACATGTAATCACTTTTATCTAGGAAACACTCATGTCATGAAACGAGAACATAAGAAGCCCTGAAATTTTTGAAGTAGGATTTTATAGCAAAATAGAATAAAATTTACTTGCCTTATGGTTTATTTTCTGTGGATGTTTGATACATTTTTATGGAATAAAACAGAGATGATAAATCCTGGTTTGCTTTACACCTGTCTAAATGTATCTTCAAGCGTGTTTCTGTTATGCAGAAATTTTGCTAATGACCTCCCAGTTGAGGTTGGAGCATTAGAGCAGTATTCTAGATAGCAAAGAGCTTATCTGAATGAAGATAAAGTAATTTCTCATGGAATTATATTTACAGATTGCCTTCAGTACATGCCAGCTGTAGAAAGATGGTATCCCTAGCATTGTACCAGAAATCAGTTTTAAAGAGGCAGAGATCTCTGGATTTCTGATGAGAGCAGCTCTGCTGCACCAAAGGTTCAGAAAAGTCATTCAAAAAAATCTGCTAAAAAGAAGTGCAGAGACTATTACTTTAATCATGCAAATGCTTCTTTCCATGGTAAACTTTATCACTGAGTTTTCTTGTGTGTTTATTGCATTTATTGCACTGCATCCCTGTTCTTGACTGGGAAGCACGGGAAACATTCTGTAGGTGTGCATATACCAGCTACTTGAAACAATTCTTAACATATCATCTGTATTGCACAAAAATATCCTTTAAGATATGGAGATATGCAAAATTTGTTCTTCAATTTCAAATGGTGTCAGCGCTCTTGGAGAAGGTGGAATTTGGCCTGTGTGTGTCAGGGAGGCTGCAAGGGGAACAGGCTTGAATATTGATTATTTGATGCTGAATTGCAGCCCAGAAATGTTGAAACAGCACGTATGCAAAACAGTGTTTTCAAAGCTGAGGTTAAGGCCAAAGTGATTGCTCTTCCTGCTCAGGAATGGATTAAATCTGAAATTCCAACATTAACTTCCTTTGCCCTGTGAGACTCGTCTTCGAGAATGAATCTGTTGGTTATCTGCTGGGTTGAATTATTGTTTTTCATTTGTCTTTCTCTTGCACTTTCTGAGTTTGCAGAGTATTTGCTATGGTCTGGGCTGGGTCTTTGCTGCAACAAAGGAACAGAAAGAACAGCAAGCAATAACAAGTGAAGGTTTTGTTTTCATTTAATTTTCTAAAATTAGTTTAAAAGTAGCTGTAAATCGCAGTGTTATTAATCGTAGTCCAAGTTTAGTTACCTGAGACTGAGGAAATTCATAAGCACATGGTACTTTGGACTGGACTCTCTAGTTTATGGACTCTCTCTTTGTGATTTTTGCATTCAAGAGCATCATGTAGAACTCAAAGGACAAAAAAAGAAACATTTTTTATGATGAGAGATACCTTGTCTACATTAGTAACTGAATTTGGAAACACTAGTAGTTGTGACCAGTGACCTTTCTGGATAAATCAGTTTAGAATGATCTGGACATACAAGCTAGAGAGTATACCATGGATTATACAAAAGAAGTTTAGAGCATTGCTATGGGAATTGAAGTAGAATGTTGAAAAAGAGTTCAAATTTTCCTTTCTTTTGGCCTACTCTATCTCAATTGCTGAGAGAATTTTACTTTGAGATTGGTGAATAGAAACAAGGTAGAAAATACTTTCTGGCTCTTATAGTGAAAACTACTGAAATGTCTTTTTTTTTCTTAGTATAGATGTTCATAAAACTTTGGAGACTAGATCCTGAAAGTCTGTTGTTTTGTAACATCTTCATATCACAAAAGTTGCATTAAAATAATGCTGAGGGTTTAAGAGAAGTATTCAGAGAGAAGGGTTAACCTGCCAATCCTTGTCTCTTAGGAGAAATGTTCCAAGTGAATTGGTAGGGCACATTTGAAGGAAGTTGAGTGGCACTCACTTGTCCAAAACAGTCCATGAAGTTGGTATGAAGAGGAACAAAGAAGGATTCAGAAGGCATCATAATGATGTTTCTATTCTCATGGGGTGGCTGAACAGGAGACCCACGTACTCTTGCAAATGTCCTGAACCCCTCATTTGCTGCAGTGTGAGTGCTGAATGGGAATTTTGATGATACTGTTTTCAAGCATGTTGCTTTCCTTCTTGTGTTTTTGTCTCACTATGCTGCATTCATTTTTGGATGTCCATGATCCTTGTGTATTGTCTAGCTCTGAGGCTCAACAGCACAGAATATTAATAGAAGTTAGTGTGATCTGCTTCTCCTCTTCTGGGAGTAAAATGTTTCCAAATCAAATGAATGCTATCATTCAGAGAGGTTTTGAAGAGAAAGAATATCTATTTGCTTGTACCTATAGCTAAGAGTTAAAACTATTTCTCTTTTTCCTGCCTTCTACACCTGGCCCCCAGCCCTTGTTTAGGTAAATGTGATGTTATGCAGGTCCTTGCACTTTGTAGTAATTGCTGACCAAAGCACATAGTGTGTTTTCAAGTGAACCCTGGCAGTGAGCAGTTCAGAGATGGACATACCCAGTCCACAAAAGATTACATGCAGCAATTTCTAAATAAACTGTGGTCGGAGAGGTCAGTAAATGTGTGAGTACCAGGTGATGTCTTCTACTTTAGTGACACAATTTACTTCTGATGTTGCTGGGCACAGTCATTTCTCCCACCTCCTGTTGGTCATTTATACATGGTTGCCCCATGAGCTTGTGCATTGGCTGTTCATTAAGTTGCATTATTCCTTAACAATATAGATGAAGTATCCACTAAATGAAACAAAATAATTAATTACTGAACACAATGACACCATTTAGCCCTAAATTTTCACAACTAGAAGGATTGACTAAGTATGTAATGCATCACTGAATGATTTAACACAGCATCATAACTCTTTTCTTTTCACCATAAATTGTAACCTGGAGTTGTTTTTGTAATGGTAATTGCCTTATCTTCATAAATTCTACAGTCTTACATAATTTAACTAGTATTGTAGCAGGATTTCCCAAGAATAAAAAAGCAGGTGCTGTCAATGGTAATTTAAATAAGAAAAGGCACGTTAAGTGGTTCTTCTTTTACTAGTAATAGAAATTAATTAGCTTTGAGCAGTTTTGGAGCTTTTACATTTTTTTTTTTTTGCTGTGGCCTGTTGTGTTTAATAATTGTATGGAAAGTAGTTTTGATTTGATCACATTATCTAGTGTGAGGGTTCTGCAGGAAGGCAGAGGTGCCTAAGTTAAATGTCAGCCTGTCTGGGTGTGGAGACTACAGAGGATCAAGAGTACAAATTAAGATCTTCCAAAGAAGTCTTTGAAGTGTTGGCAAAGGTTATGCTGCAACTCTGAAATACACTGCTGAACTTTTCTTGCTTGAAAATTAGGAGCTATTGAATGTTTAAAACTCAAGTTTATGGCTACTGTAGACTAATTCTATCCTGATGTATACTGTTAGAACATAGAGTTGATTCATTTAAATAGGATTTGTGCAAAATCAGAGAGAACAGGCCCACATATGGACTGTAACTGCTGTGTCTGTGCATGCTAGCAGTGCCACTCAAATATAGAGATTTTGTTGAGGGATTGTGGTATATGCCTGTGTTAGAACCTAGTGGAGCCCCATAAATGCAGATTTATATGTATTACTAGGCTTGGCCCACTTGGCAACAGAGACCAGTCAAACTTAGTGTTTTTCAGAGGATTTTTGTTATTCCTTGCTCTAACCTGATTCTGATGGCTCAAGTGTCTGTAACTGGTTGGGATGCTGCTTCTGATGTAGTTTCATGCAAAGGAACTGTGGTGGTTTAGCCCTGGCTGGGTGCTAGATGCCTATCAAATCATTCAGTCTCTCCCCTCTCCCAGACTGGAAAAGGCTTGTGAGTTGAGATAAGGACAGGGAGATCACTTAGCAATGAGCATCACAGGCAAAACACGCTCAACTTGGTGAGAAATGGCTTGGTTTATTATTGAGCAATCAGAACAGGCAGGAAAAATGAGAAATACACCCAAATCTTAAAATCTCCCCCCTACTCCTCCTTCTCTTTGGTTTATAAAAGAAATATTCTTAATTACTTGTTGAATAGCAGATTGCAAGTTAGCAGTCATTTGTTCGTAACCCTGCTTACCTCTTTTTGGGATTTATTCCTTATTTTCTATTGTGGAATTTATATTAACTATAAAAACCTGTGTGGTGGATGGAATCTCTGTAGTCATTCTGTTGTTGGTTGTGGTCAGATGAACAACTTAATTGTGGTCCATACTGAGCATTCTGAAAACTCAGCTCTGTGTACACTGAGCATTTTTTTAACTTAAAAAATGATTTACCTGTCACAATAGTATTTAACTCTTTAGAATACAGAGCTGTTCCCACATATATCAGATTAGCTGTAAGCAAATCTACCCCAAAGTCACTGTGCAAACATGCTGCTGAAAATCAGTTTCTCTTCAACCTAAGTTTATTTGAAAATAAAGGTGTTAAGAAAAATATCAGTAGAAAGCATTTTTGGGTTTAATATCTTATTCTTCTGCTATAATGAAATGGGTGTTGGTTCTGGCATTTGTTCAGCTTTAATACTGAGTGTCAGAGATGGCTTCCCTTTTGAAGATGGGGGTCAAACATGTTAAAAGGAGCTACTTAACTCAAGGTTAAAACTCTGGGGACATCTTTCTGCTAAAGACGACCTGCACAAGGTTAAGCCAACAACATAGAGCTTAAGCAGGATTTAGGTGCTCTCTGTGCAGGCATTTTTCTGGTATTCAGGAGTACTAATGTTTATGTCTTTCTGAATGCACATCTGTACAAGGTTACTGTTAGAAATCTGGGAGCATTTATGGTTCCTTGTCAGCTAATTAATTTGGCTAGTTAAGTAATTTTTATCTGTTGAATGGTTGTTTTACAAGCTGTTTTCAATCTTTTTGGAAAATCCTCTTGGATTTTTACCCCTTTTACTGTAAAAATAAGTTTTCTGAATATTTATGTCCCGATACTAGTGAGTCAATAGTGAAGAATTTTAATGTGGTATTTAGTCTTTTGATTTAAATTGTTTTTAAAAAAGGAGGAGAAGGCTAAGGGAAAGCCTTACTGTTGTCTTACAACTACCTGACTAGAGGATGCACAGAAGGCAGAGACAGACTCTTCTCAAGGGTACACAGCAATAGGATGAGAGGCAGTGGGCACAAGTTGGAACATAAGACATTCCATTTAGGTGCAGTAAAAAGATGTGGGAGTTGGGGAGGAGGGAGTGGGACAGGGGTTTGCCCTGTGGGTAAATTTTCATCCTTGGAGATGTTCAGAAGACTTGATTGGACAGGTCTGTGAGCAAGCTGAACTGATTAGACCTGCTTTGAGCAGAGGATGGGACCAGATGACCTCCAGAAGTCACTTTCCTTCTAACCTAACTTATTTCACTGTTCTGTGATACTATGAAAACACAGAGATATAGTCTGGTATGTGATACACATGGATAGAAGCAGCTCTTGAAGTGTTAAATATCTTACTGAACATTATCCATAAGCATCATTTGAGAGGGCTGCAAAAGTAAAGGATGTAAGATGTGTGTGGGATCATCAAACTGGACTTGTTTGGGGTTTTAAAAGATTCTTTTTTTTAGGTCTTTTTAAAAAAAGCCACAAAAATTACCTAAGTCAAAAAGATTACTAGAAGCCACTGATCCTGAGGAGGTATCCAAGAGGTATGCAAATAAAGCCTGGAGCAGCAGTTTCCATCCTTACCTCTGTGGGCCATCATGAAGGGTGCAGAGGTTGGTATGGGATATGTCATGTGTTATTGGACATAGTAGGAGAGAGAAATGGTGATTAAGAGGATTGAATTCATCCACTGTACACCATAATCACATTCTTGCAGGAGCACCAGTAATAGAAAACATCCTTTTATTTCCACTCCAAGTGGAAAAGCATCTCCTGAAACTGAACCCCCTAATGCCAGCTAAATTAAAAGAAGGGAAAGCATTTGGAATAATTCAACAAAGAGTAAGTGGGCAGCAATCTAGAAAAATTAATTCACTTTATGTGTTCAACTTCTTTGCAATGATATTTAATTACTGTTATGAAAGCTTGCAAACTCTGGAGGCAAGTACACTTTAATTCATGGTAAGTGAACGCTTTTATTTATGTTGAAAAATGTTGTCTTGCTTTTCTCTTGATTGTGCTGGTAGAAGGAAGGTGACAGAAATAGGCTACCTCCTTCCATCACAGCAAAGACTTCATTTTCTCAGAGCCTTAGTTGCAGGCTTCTTAATTTTTCTGTCAGGAGAAATTTCATTTCACTTGACTTAGGTCATGGCTAGAGAAATAATTTGGATAGAGCCATGTGAGAGAAATGTAGTGTACCAAGCTTAGGTAGCCTGTCTGAGAATCTTGCCATGGGTCCAGCACAATTCATAAGTGGCCTTTTCAGCATAGGTGTATGAAAATAAACAAATCTGGAGGTAAATATCAGGGTTCTTAGGTTGCCTTTTGTAACTTATTAACATATAGGAGGATACTGCTGTAACTAAAATATATTCACTTGGGAACAAAAAAGGCTTTTGGACTATAGTTTGCCAAGCACAGAACCTGGATTTAATCACTGGGACACAGAGCTTACTTTCTTTCTTTAGGTTAAGCCTAAGAAGAGACAAAGGGAAATATTTGTTGGTTGACCTCTGGCCCCATTACAAAATATAGAGAGAATAGTGATGAATCTCCAAAGCCTGCTGGCATAGTAAAGCATTTGGTATGCTATGAAAAAACCATCATGTATTCCCTAAATAGTTCATTTTGTTTTCTAAAGTTCTGAAAAACTCCCTCCATTGAAATGCATGTTGTTGCATCGATTTTTCTAAAATACACCTTGTTATCTTTTCT
Organism: Urocolius indicus; assembly: GCA_013401255.1. NCBI lineage: Eukaryota > Metazoa > Chordata > Aves > Coliiformes > Coliidae > Urocolius > Urocolius indicus. The sequence goes on along the minus strand of WBNH01002980.1, from coordinate 206,482 downwards.
TTGGTAATTGGTGACTGGTAATGACTTTGGCAATTTAACATGTTCTTGCAGACACTTTTTCCATTCCCCCAGATAACTGAAGTCAAGAGAGAGGGCCTGTCTGTCAATCTCTGATGCCTGTCAACCTGCTTGATTGACGGGTCTTGGTCCCACAATAGAGACCATTTCTGCAGCCCCCGTTCTGTTACTTTCTTCTTTCTTAATACTTGTGGGGGATGGTGTTTGCTTTATAATCTGTGTTTAAAATCCAACTTGGAATGAGGCCAGTTCCTAAGAAATTATCACAGTCTTCTTAGCTTTGCATCAAGAAAATTCTCTGGAGAGTTTCTTAAGCTGTGATTCCACCTTCCGAAATTACCTTTGCTCAAAACCTAAGCTTCATTGTTCCTCCAGAATCCCTTTCAAAATCCAACAAAGAGGCTGTGAGGTCTGTCTAATATGTTTTGATATAAGAAAAGTAATTTGTTCGTGCTTTACTTTTTATTTGAGAAGTTCTTGCTCGTGGGATAACTGGCATGGAAATTTTTGTGTGCAGGGAATGTGTGTGAGAGTGGGAGCAGGGAAAGGGAGCAATATTTGCATTATGAGGAAAAGCTGTAAAATAGAAAGCCATGAAAACTTCTAGAGGAAAGAGTAAACAAGCTTAGGAGATAAAAAGAAAAAGCATGTATTTGTCCTTATACATCCTTAAAATGATGCATTCTTACAAACGTTCTGATCAACTTGCCATTAATTGACTTAACTGTGAATTAGAATTGTGCACTAGGATTGTTTCCTGGTATGAGATGTAATTGAAGACTCTTTTTTTGTTGTTGAAAGAAGAGAGTGTAAAGAGAACTAGTTGCTGTAGTGGGAAAAAAAGTCTTAGACTTAGTGGGGGAAAAAATAAATGACATTTTACTCAAAAGCTAATCCATTTAATTTTAAAAATAAGAAACACTTCAGTGTGAGTGTAAAATCAGTTGCTGCTGTTGTGATTTGTAGAAGTCAGTTAACTGCCCATAGAATCAACAATATTGACGTTTTTCCACTCAGTGCAATTTGGAGGGGGAAGAGAAAGGAAACTGAGAGTGAAGAATTACCATACTGGACTCTAAAATACCTTAATGGAAATACAAAGAAATAACCCTGTAATGGCCAGGTTATTCTAGTTAATCACAATATCAAATGCACTTGTTCGTTCTGGGTGTTCTACTAGTCAAGGTACTTGTGCAACTGGACTCTGAGCAGCGTGCTGAAAAACAGGCCAGTGAATGTTTTGGTGATGTTCATTTATTATCACATTCATGGTTTAGAGGTTGAGGATTCTGTTATGGACAGATAGAAGAGGTAAATGCTAGAATCAATTACTTCGTGCTTGGAAAGGACTGTTTGGTTTGTTGCATGTCTCTTTTTCCCCCTAGTTGTTTACTGAAATGTAGGCCAAAAAACCCACCAAACCCATGTGTTTGTATAAATGTACTTAATAAAAATAAGGTTCTTCTCCTCTGGTAACTCTGTTCATAACATCTAATTTTGAACATAAAAATAAACAATAGCTGAGTTTGAGTAGCTCTTTCCTACAATAACAAATAGAATGAACTAATCTGTTTCTAGATAGAATCCAATAAGAAGTGAGAGAAATTGAAATAGAGTGTGTGTGTGTATTCTGTTACACAGGGTAGAGTGGACATGGAGATCTTGAATCTCATTCTTGTTATACCAGTTGCTGAGTACTCTCAGCTCTTTAAATGCATAGAACACTCAGTAGTTCAAAAGAAATAATCCCATATCATCTCAGTTGAAGTACTCAGATGACATCTCTGCTGCAGTGTGTACCAACCTGTTACCTTTGGAACCGATGACGGTGAGTGGGCCAACAGCATTAGAAACAAAGAAATAACAGATGCAACTGATATGCTAACAGGGGAGTGTGAGGGGAGGCAAATATGGGAAAGTGTATAATCCTTGGACTTTTTCCTGAGCTCTTCATTGCATGGATGACTGTGTAATATATTCTTTGTGTCAAGAGGAGAAAAATAGCCCAGTATGATATGAAGTGCTTGAGTGACATACCTTCTGCATTGCTGGTCTATTTTGGTGGTTGTGTTAAGATGTGGTTAATCTATTTTTCCAAAGAGTTATAAAGACTAGTCCAGAAGAAAAATGAGCTCATTCTCATAAAGTGGCCACAAGCCTTTATATTAGGGAATACGGATGGCATGTAGGGATGACAATTTTGTGGAACTAAGAGAAACCACATCTCCACTGTCATTTCCTTTTCAAAGGAATCCTTTCCTGTCCCTGCTGAGCCAACCATTCAGAATGTATAGTTCAGGGAAAGCTGTAATTTTCTGAGCTTCAGAATAGGGGGCAGTAAGGTCACAGTATTCCTTGAATACTTTTTGTTGTATTACTGATGGAGTACATAGCATTAAAATGATTTAGAATGACTGCATCTTTACTTTTGAAGCAGGACTTAACTCAGTACTGTTGCTAGAACCCCTGCTGTGGCAAGAGACTTAGTGGTGGACAAGGTGTAGAAATTCTGTGCACCCACATTAAGTAATACTATTTTGAAACATGTGAGTGATACTTCCAAATGCCTTGTTTTACTCCCTGTGCAGTCTGTTTTGTATAACTGCATGAAATCTATTTCCTTCTGAACCAAACAGAGTTTCTAATTATGCCAGGTGGTTAAACTCCTGCTGGCCTGGCACCGTTGTTGTGACCTGTCTGAGTTCTTTCTCTTCCTGCTGGGTTGTTTGAGATAAAGCAAACAAAAATGAGCCCAAGTATTCTGAATGAAGCCATGCTCTTGATTTAAACAGTGGTTAATATTAATATGACCACTATTGGTTTCTATCTTTCTCTGGTTGGATCCCAACAATTGTTTTGCTTTTCTGATTGTGCTGCATTTCAGCAGAAAACTTTGCAGAGCTTTCCCACGATGATGTGCAAAGCTGTGGCTCTCAGTTGAGAAGTCTGAAAAGCAGCTATAAAAATGCCAAGGTGTAATGGTAAAAAGATGCAGACATTGGTGCTAAGGGGTAGATGTACAAGAAAAAGATCTAATTACAGGCTTTTGTTCCAAAAAGATAGCATAGGTTCAGAGAGAAAGGAGAATAGGTTCATAGGAGAAAGAAGAATGAAAAATAGCTCATAAGAAAAGAAATGAGTAAGACAAAGTTTGTCTCTCTACTATGAATGTGTTTGGTAGGGGTTAGAATTTTGGTGTCTCACATTGGAAAGAGGTGCTTGGTCTAACACTGATATCTTTAGCAGTGTGCAGTGTTATAGTTGCTGCAGTGTGATAGGTCTTATCATGCCTTGGTGTGTGCATCTAGCTCTTAATTGGCCTATCGAGGTTTTATACAGGTAACCAGAAGCCTGCATCAGATTCCACAAACTGACAGCCCTCAGTTCTGAAATAACTTTGTAAAGTGTAGTAGTCAATGTGTTTTTATTAAATTTAGCTTTGGCTAAACAACTGTGACAGGTAATAGCAACCCAAATTTTAGATGAACCTATCCTATATATAAATGAAGTGTCTGATGTCTGTCTTGGTTTCTTACATGGCATCTTTCTCGTTAGAAGCATCTTACGTTTATTTCTTGCAGAAGGTGTGTTTAACCTTCTGACTATCACTGTGTGGAATATGATGATGGAAGCCCTGATTTTGCACACAATGAATATATTGATAAACTTCTCATTTACTGTACTTGTCTGTCATGCCTAAGGACACTAATGAACTGTTTTCAGGGACTAATGAGAATTGTAATGGCTAATGGTTGTTTACAACATTGCTGCTTTTTACCATGTGATAATGTGAACAGCAACTTCAGTTCCTTCAAGCTTTTAATTGACACTGTCAGAGTATTTATATTTCATCAGACAATAAAAATCTCAGAGAAATCAATGAGGAGAGGCTGGTGATCGCATTGGAGTGACCACTTGCTCTGATGGACATTTTCTTTGAAGGCTATGCTCTTAAGTAATAAATTCCTGTAAAAGTCTGTTGACAATTAATTTTAAAACAGACCTAACTCAAGACTTAATTAGTCCCATTTGCTCGTTGTTTTCCATTAATTCAACTGCAAAAAGAAAAGGTAATGCTGTCAAGCTTTTTATTTTTTAGATACTTTCAAACTAAGAAGAATTAGCTGGAAATAATAGTGTTTGCCTTGGCCCTAATAGTCTAGATTTGTAAATGTAAATGTATTTCTTCTGATTTGGACATCTGAAAATTAGGCATGTGGTATGAGGTAGATCTTGGGGTTGCCTGTGATTAGGAAAGAGAAAGATACCTCTTGACTGTAAGATGTTCTATCTTAAAATGTGTTTCCAATAGGAATGGGACTGGTTTTACCCAGCATGTGTACCTATATGCTTTTTTCCTTGTTGCACTCACAGTCTGGGAACTAATACGTAGTTTGCAATCCAATATAATTGCATGTTGCTGCCCAATAAGTTTTCCAGTTCTCTGCCTGTCCTTTCTGGGTTGAATCCTAGGATTATATTTCCATGAGATCAGTGAGATGGTACAGTTGATCATGTCATCATGCAGTTTGATGCCTGGTGAAGAAAACAACATAGATTCTGAGTCCAAGGAGAGAAGGATGATCTGTTTTAATGGCAACTTGTAGCTAGATCAGTTTAGGCATAACAGGCCAGGACTTATTTAGCACTTCTCAAAAAATCCCTGTAGACACCTGCAACTGCAGTTACTTCAACAGTCTTTGAAATCTGACCTATGCCTATGGCTTTAGAATTAGCAGAGCTGATCCTCTGTTTTCGAGGGGTTTTATAATCTAACAAACACACCCCTATCAGCATCTTCAACAACTAAGAGGAGCCAGAGTTTTGCCTTCTGATTTGCATTGGATTACAAATGCAGACAGTGAACAGAAATATCTTTTTACTAAGGATATAAAAAAAGGTCTACCATTTCAGTACCTCACACACTGCTCCTTCCCTTAACTCTCCTTCCTCCAATGTTTTTGACTGTGCAGATGTTTCCTAGTTAGTTATTATTTAAGTGAGCAGCTTCTTGCTAACATGTTAATTAAAACTCGCTGTCCGGAATCTCTTGGTACAATTTGCAGTGTAATCTGTAGCCTCTAGTGCATCATTGTATCTCTATTAAAAGGAATTCTGTGTAATGATGCTGGGATTTAATTAGTTTCTTTGCCGGTGTTGTAAAACATAGTGATAAATGAGCTAACAGGTCCATGGATCATTATTCTACTAGAGATGAGCTTATTAGCTGATTATGAATCATTAACAAAGTCTACATGGGATTTGCTTATCTAATTCAACACAATTTTGAACATTCAATAGTGTACATTCATTTCTTTCAACTAACATTGTATTTAGATGATAATCTCAGCGTCCTTTATTCGGGGAATTTTCTTCTTTAGTGTTGAATTCTAATTACATTGCAAGTGCTGTGAGAAGAGCATCTTGTGTCCATCTGTGATGAATGCAAAGTTATGTTGTAAGGTTTTACACAACTGCCTATTGTTTGGTTTGGTTTTGAGTATGGCTGTTTATTAATCATCTGACATTGGCGGGAAGAAAGAAACTAAGCCCCTACTCAACTTACATTTCTCAAATCATACTCTAACTAGAGAAAAGTGAAATGCACTGCAATCACAAGAGCAGATGATGTGGAAGAGGACATATTCACACCACACTAAATTTCAGTTTGAGGGTGGGTATGTGTGTGTATGGCATCAGTACAGTTGTCAGAAATCACACACGTTTGTAATACAAAACTGTGCTTCATGGAGAAAACTCACCTGAGAGCTTTTCTGAGAAGAAAATATTAATAAATGTGGTGCTATGAGTTTATCTTAAAAAGAAGACAGAATAGCAGGATATTTTCCCAGTTGTCATTGAGAATCTGGAGATGTTTAAAGTACATTCTTGCCTTGACCTTCCTGATACTCACCCTGTCTTGGTTGGATAGACTTTAGGTTTATTTCTTTGCTGTACTGTAAGGTTAATTTGGGGTTACCATAGTTAAAAACCAAACATTTTCTGTCCTGAATTTTGTTAGTTCCTTGTTTTTAAACAAATCTGTGAAAAGACGTATATACCAGACCAGCAGAGTGAGATCATGCTAGGATAGTGACACCAAGATTTCTCCAGGGGTCTGTTATGAGCACTCTTAGGAGATGTGTCACCTCAGCCATGAGACAGGTGGTCAAGAAATAGCATCTCAACCTGGCACATGTTTATGATTCTCAAGCATTCCAATACATCCATAGAGTATTCACTTGCCTGTGCTTTGCTTTAGGTATGTGTATTCTGCCTTTGATCCGTAGCTGGAGAGAAATGAATATTGAGAAATGACTATTCAGTGTTCTCTGTCCAAGATCCCTTTGACTTTAGTGCTATGTAAGGAAACTTGTGTGGGTTTTATTTGGAAAGCAAGCTGCTTTGCTGGATATACTTTTACTCTGCTCTCTAGAAACGTAGTTGTCATTGCAAATGACCTCTGGGGAATCTGCCTAAATCGCTTCTGCCCAAGTGACTGTTAATAATTCTTCAGCAGAAATCCTGGCAATAATATAAAAACATGATGATGGTGATGGCAAAGTTGCTGCCATCATACACTGTTCCATAAATACAGAGATTAAAAATCAGGATGTTCCTCAAAAATTGGCAGCTGAAAGTGGATACAATTTTCTTGTGATTCCAGCAGTATTCCTGTCTTATGAATATACTACTTACAGAGCCATTAGTTCTAATCCTTTCTGATCTTTTGTTTATCATGTCAGAGGTAAACATTACTTGGTTTGTCCCTGTGGGAGCAAAGAGCATGCTATTTTTGTTTCTGTATTATTTTCTTTCACTGAGACAACCTGTTATTTCTTCCTTTGAAAAAAAAATTGTGCAATGACAGATGAATTTCCAGCAACAGTAATATTTCTAAATAGTTAAGGAAACAGGTTTAGTTTGCAGAGATGCAGCCATGAAGAAAAACAGGAGGATTAGAAAGGTATGGTTTAAAATATGAGATAGTAGCACCAAGTGAAATGCTGGACATGATTAATATCCTTTATGGTGCAACTAGGAAAGTTGATCATGTAGACTTAGACCTTTGTGCTGGTTTAGTCTGGGGTGGAGTTAATTTTTGTCCTATTAGCTGGCACAAGGCTGTGTTTCAGATTTCTGCTGGAAACGGGATTGGTAACACAGGTATGTTTTAGTTAATGCTCAGCTGATACAGTGCATCAAGGCCTTCTCTGCTTCTAACCCCAGTGAGAGCAGGCTGGGAGATGCACAAGTTGGAAGGGCACAGCAGGGACTGCTGACCTCAACTGACCCAAGCAGTGTTCTGTACCATATGATGTCATGCTCAGCAGATAAAGCTGGGAGAAGAAAAAGGAGGCAGGAAATGTTCAGAGTTACAGTGTTTGTCTTCCCAAGTGTGATGGAGCCCTGCTCTCCTGGATACAGCTGAATACCTGTCCGCAGATGGGAAGCAGTGAATGAATTCCTTATTTAGCTTTGCTTGCATACACAACTTTTGCTTTACCTACCAAACTGTACCTCAACCCACAAGTTTTCTCATTTTTCACTCTTCCCATTCTCTGCCCCATCCCTCAGTGGGGAGAGTGAGCAGCAAGCAGCTGTGTGATGCTCTGTTGTTGGATGGGGTTAAACCACACTTTAGCTTGGTTTCTGTTTACATAAGCAGAATATCTTTTCAGTCACATGTTATCAGTGATCAGGAATTACAGTATTATTAGCTGCACTCATGTGATCTGATCTGTGTATAATTGAGATTGTACAGCAATTTATTCATTTTACACTACTTATTCAATTTCTAAATAGAGAGCATTTAATAAAATAACTTAATATCTTTTATCTGAGGATTTTATAAACAATAACTTGGGACCAATGTCAGTACAAAAACATTAAAAGGTGTTTCTTGAGATTTAGGATGCAATAGCTGCTCTTAATTTGGTCTGTTGAAAACCCCTTGTTAATTTTTGTTTTGAGCTAAATACTTGAATCCTAAGAATCATCATGGATAACATTTTTCATTTCAGTCTCTGTACAGCTCTGGAAGCAATATGACTGTTTATTTTGTAGAACACATTCCAATTTCATAAGCACTAGGGTATGGACATTGAAATGAATTGAAACAAAGCAGGTTAATTATTCAAGGACCTCAGACTAAAGTAAGTTAAGTCACAAATAATGCATCATGTGCTCTCATTATAACCTGAATGTCCCTAGATTACCATGAGTATTGCCCCTTATTCTTAGATCAGTATTTTCTGTCTGATTAGAGGTTTGTTTTCCTTTTTAGTATCTATTTTGCTACTTTCAATAACAGGTCCCTTTTTAGATATACATTAGTACCTTTGTAGGGATAAATCTATGTTTATACTAATAGAGTACTGATTTCTGGGTTTTGTAAAGGTCACATAAAATGTGGTTAGGCAACATCATTCTTTGAAGATCATTATTACCACTTCTATAAATACATATAATAGCTAATAGCAATGAATACCAACTTTTAGAGAAACATTTACAAAGCTTTATCTTCTCAAGGTGATGCCCTTTGTTAGAGGACAATGCATGGCTCTTAGTTCAGCAGTTCTGTCAAGTCGGAGGCAGTCATTTGATTTCACTTTTATACATATGCTTAGGTGTTCAGAAAATTACTGTATGTAGAAGAGAAGTCCTGAATACTATAAGGCTAGGTCAACAACAATTCTTATTGTTGATGTTTTCTGTGATCTGACTTTATTCTGACTTTGACTTAAACAGCAACACACACAAAGTGCTATTACAGCTTTAGTTTTCATTTTAAAGGTTCTTATACTTGATTGAAGTTGTTCATGTGCTTGCAAATGAATCAGTAGTGCTAAATGTTTGCTTTTTTTTCTCCTGCAAGAGGAAAAGGCTAATTTGGGGTTTGATTTTGGTTTGGTATGGTGGGTCTCTTTTGTTTAACGAGCATCTTTGAGTGGACTGGGTAAAAGAGAATTTACTTTTCCTAGTGTTTTGAAAGTTTTCTGTGTCATCCAGCTTCTGCCTATCTGATCATACACAAGAAGATGCTTCTTAGCAGAAACCAGCAAACTAAGTCTTTGTGACTAAAGGGACAAATTTAGACCAAACCATTGTTCATTCCAAATAATCTCATTAGAGTGACATACAGGAGAACGTGGGGGGTCAGGGCAATCTCAAACACAAATACAGGCTGGGCAATGAGTGGATTAAGAGCAGCCTAGTTGAGAAAGACTTGGGGGTGTTAGTAAAAAACTGAGTATGAGCCAGCAATGAATGCTTGCAGCCCAGAAAACCAGCAGTGTTTTTAAGACTCAACTGCTATCAGCCACAATATGATTTGAAAGAATTGAGGTAAGTCAAAGCCCCCACGTGAATTTCACACGTGTGTAGGATAAAAAAGGTTTGCAGCTGAGTTCGGCCACCAGCCTTAGAGCATTTCATGTTTTTCATTCATATTTTTACACAATCAGGAAGTGTTAGAATCTGAAACATAATACTGTCTTTACCTTAAAATGGAGCAACTCAATGCCATTGAAATAAGCAACTCATTTCCATGCTTATTGTTGCTGAACTAGAATGTCTCTTTCCCAGGAATCGTGGAATTGTACATATGGGTTTTAATTAACTCCAACAGGTATTTAATGGAGATTTAATAAGACAGTTATTGTATGTTAATTAAATGTCAACTGATTGCTAAGAGGTTTTTGCAATTATTGAAGTTTACTAATTATCTGATAGATAAATCAATTTTCCATGTGAATAACTCACATCTATGTAAGCAATAAATATGCTGGAAGGTAATGTATATTGTCACATTGAAATGAGAGATGTGCTGTGTAGAATAAGCTTCTTCCATCTGTCCAGAGTAGGCAGGAAGAAAACAGTTTACTCCTCTTATGTTTTCTTCCTGAATGCAACTCAGCTGTTAGTGCAGAAGATCCAGATCACAGGGCCTGTGAATACAGCAGCAAGTCTAGCTTTGCATGAAGCATCTGTATGGAAGCACAGGGACCATGAAAGTAGCTCACATCTCTCCACCCTCCCTCTGAGGTTTAAAATGAAGATGTGTCCTGTAGGAACTAAAGAAAATATCAGCTCTTTCTTTTCCTTTTAAAAACAAGGACTGCGTTGTGATGTAGACTGTAGATGAAGAAACACTTTGGAACAAGAGTTTTGTTTTCAAAAGCATTTGTTGGCATCCATCACATATTCAGACCCATGTAAATGCATCAGTACATTCAGAGTATTACCGATTATTAATCAGTACTCAGTGTATTAATGAGGAAAGTAACTGTAATCAGCTTTGATTTATGCAAAATAATGCATCCTTCAGACTCTTGGTCAGTTGCCAGGACAGCCTGCAGGTGATGAAAGTCTGGATGACACTTCTTTTTTTAAAGAAAAAAGAAAAGCACTATTTCTATGGGGAAAAGGTTACTGCTGATAAAAGTGTTTGTAAGTCTGTGATCAGCTGCTTCTCCTACAGTCCTGCTTAAGTCCTTATTCACTAAATAGAATATACCTATTACACAGCTTTTATGGGTGGCTAATGATCCAAGCCACCTGAGAAATGCAGACAATTGCCTCAGACTGGAAAAGTTTGGATTTTAAAGGGGAACACTTAATACTGCTGTGTAGCTAAGTCTGTCTGGGTGAGACTGTAGCACAGAAATGGAACTGTGAACTGCCCACCAGAACAGAAGGATTTCTCTATTCATTGCATCAAAGCTAGCTTAGTGTTCGAAGATTTTGTTGGACTTGTAGCAACAGTTAAAGCAGGTTCTTTTCTTGTCTCAGTTATTTAACACACCTTTAGGTACAGGGCATGAATTACCAGTCCTTAAGGATGGATCAGTTTGCCATAATTTACTTTTAACAAATGAACCATAGCAAAATCACTTAAAAATGCCACAGAAAAATGAAAGAAGGCTCTTAAAACACTGAATTGCTTCATTTCCTCCTGTATTCCTCAAAATTGGAAAAAAATTGAAAGTATACCTTCTTCAGCTAGTGCATGAAAACAGCAGACTCATCCTGCAGTGGAAAACAATGATAAAGATGAAAAGAACTACTACTCCCAGCCAATGCCAGATGAAATAACACCCATGACCTCTGATGTCAAAGGGAAAGGTGCCTCTTTATTTGTACAGAAATATTTCTGGAGCTCAGCTTGGGTGGCAGGCATGCTCTGTGCCACTCTGTTCAACGTCAGTGGATTATCTCTGGTTCTCTCAGGCTAGGAACTGAGCACAGCTGCCCTGGGCTCTTTGTCATGAAAGCTCTTTAGGCCTTTGGTATTCTGCAGTCTGCTTCTCCCCAAAAGCCATTGTACTGCTTACTTGTAGGAGATAATAGCTTAGAGATGCACATTGACCAAGTAAACCAAATCAATAATATGGCACACGCGGAAGACACTGCTGTTGATGGCTAATCAATAAATGTTTCCTGCTGACTTGTGTGCATTTGGCATATTCAGGAAATAAATCAGATCCTTCTGAAGATTATTTGTCCCCAGACCTACATCGATGATCTCTGGTTTATGACTTGATCAGAAAGAGATTTAAGTCTTAATGTTTCAGCCAACTTAATGTTTTTGTAATGCATTTAGTAACTACAGAAAATGAGAAAACATCCTTAGGAAGTGAAGTTTCAGTGTTTTTTATCTGAAAAAATGGAAAGTATTTAGCAGCTTCTTATAAAGAATTGATAAAAATGGTTTCTTTTGCAGATACTTAAGTACAAACCTTTACAGTCTTCCTGGAGGAAAGTGATGTCTGTCCTACAGCCTGAGACAAAAGGCCTGCTTTGTGAAGTTTTGCAGTAAGCATTTCCATGCTCATTTCTCTCTTGCCTATGTTGATTTCCAGTGTTTATAATTAATAAGTTCGAGTTACAGGCTATAGCCAAAATCCCACCAAGATACTCAAGTGTAATCTAGAACCTCTTGGCAGTTGACTCCTTAAGATGTGTTCTCCTCTTACAAAGATATCGGTCTTAGAGAGCCTCTTTTATTTGTTACAGTAGTGTTGTCACTAGCTGTTGGTATGGTTTGAATGGAAATACTTCTTACAGGTTTGACTTTGCTTCTTCAAAGTAAACTCAATGGTCCAATTAGTTTCGTTATTCACTTAAGAGGTGAAAATTCTCTGCTGTTTGTGCTCAATCATTCCAATTACCTTCAGTTCCATTGATCAATTTCCTCTCCTTACTACTCTTCTGACGTGAGGCTTTACTCTTGTTATCTCTGCTGATGACCAAGATCACTTGGGCTAGATGATTGTTGTAGGCCTCTCTCAACTGAACTGTTCTTCACCCAATAAGAGAATGAAAGAAGATGCCATGTGAACATGATGGCTAACCTAGGCCACTAAAGCTCAGCATACTCCATTCCCCCTCCAGGTTCCCCCTCTCACAGTAAACAGAGGTCCAACAATGATAAGGAGAAGGAGCAGTCTTGTGTTTTCAAAGATTGCAACTGTGCTGTAAAACAGAATGTCGATCCTGTAGCTTAAAACAGGGATGCATTTTCATTTCCCTACATAATTGCGGGATAGGCCATGAGATCCTTTCATCCCATAACATCCTACCTTATGCAAGGCAAGAGGAATTACATCTGTATTACAACTTATAATTTCTAAAGGGAAATAGAAGTTGTATGGGGAAAGAATACAGTAAACTAAATGGAAACTGAGTACTTGGGCATACTGAATGAAAGAAAACCAATCATAATCCTTTATTTTCTCTTAAAGTTTATGAAATGAGTGAAGAGTCACATGCAAATGTTACCTCCTGCTCTTTAAAAATATTTTGAAGTCTACACTCGTCCCTTTTTATTGGAGAATTTACACACACACAAATGGATGCATATATATACACAGGTTTATTCAGCAACTCCTGCTTCTCTTCTTGCAGCCTCTGTGTGACAAAGTTATATCCCATTAGTATGTGATTCACAATTGTGAAGAATGATGCAGGAGAAATAACTGCATTAATTTAAGATGCATGTAAATGTAACAGTAATTTAGCCAGTAAATACAACATGGCACTGGGCACATGATTCACAGTTTTTCTGTCAGCTATGTCTTCTCATCTTTTACTGTTTGCTCCAGTTGTCATCTTTCTTTTTCACCATTCATGCTTTCTGTATGCTGAGCACAAAACAGCTAAATCAGGGGCTTTAGGCTAAAGTGAGGGGATGAATTCTAACCTCTCTGTCCGAGCCAGCCCCCAGTGATCGGTGAACCGACTCTTTGATTCTGCTATATCATAGCTTTCTTTTCTTTTGACTAGGCCATTGTCATATTGCTGTTGACCTCTAACCCCACATACACAAACCTGAACTCTGGATTAGACTTCCCAGGGAATAAACTATGGGTAAAGTTGAACTGCTAGCCAGAATGAGGGGAAATGGTTCATGCTGCCATAGTAACGTGACCTCGTACTGTCTGCCTAGAACAAAGACGGTTTTCTTGTCCCTTTTGCTGCCCCTGTGAGTGTTTAAACTCCCCTGCTGTTTCTCCACTTGGGAGGAGTGTGAATGCTCTACACCGGGCAGTGAAAAAGGAGGTTACTCTCTCTTGCTTAAAGTAGGGCAGTCATCTAGGAAACTGCAGAATCAAGCAACCAGAAAAACACCCCAAACAACAGAAAGGAAACCAAAACAGAGATGGACAACTTTTGGTCAATAATTTGAGTTTGGAGTTTGAGTTTTATACAATAGGTATTGCAGCTTTTGACTCAGTCATACTTATTACCTATCTGGGCCTCCTGATGCTGTATTAGAAAAATACTAGCTAAAGTAAAGTAACCCTGGGAAGCTTAAATACGCCTAAGTCCTGTGGAGAGAGTTGGAGACCTCTGACTCTGGTAGAACGTAGCATTTAGTTTTTGCCCTGTCATAGTTTTAATTAAGAATGCACAATAAATTATTTAAGTGGGAATGCATAATAAATATGGAGTTTGGTTTTTACACCATGTGAGACTTCAGTAAGAAAACTGACATGAGTGTTTATTCTAGAACGAGAGAAGAAAACCAAGAGCACTGATAGATTCTTTGTAGTGATAGTTTATGTCCTCACAAGTCTGTATAAAAACCATGTTATACTTGAAATGTTTAAGTGGGCATCATATCACAGATTTACTTCCAACTCAGTTTTAGGGAGCAGTATCAAAAGCTTTTCAATCACTCACCAAAAAAAAAAAAAGCTGCATTTTTTGCATGCAGAGGTTTAGAAGTCTAAAAATAAATGAGGCTCTTGGTCTCAATGAATGAACCTTTCTAACTCACCACACAAAGAGAATCTGTGTTGTTTTCTGTAATTCCACACAAGATAGAAATAAGAGTTCCTCATATTTGCTTCACCTTGGGCTCAGGAAGCCCCCAGACTACTAAATATTAGAAGGTGGGAAATAGTTTGGGAAAAAAGAGTCAATACACAGTATGCCTGTTCTAAGGCTCTTAGGCATAAGCTATTGATCTCTGCCAGGCTTTCCACAGAGCTCAGAGGTGCTGCAGGAGTAACAAATGTAATTTATTAAATACAACCCAGGTTAACCCAAGCTCTAAGGCCTGTCCTAGCTTTTGCAACGTAGTGTCGAGTCATCATTGTCTATGGAAGCAGTTCCCTTGATTTAGACACAGGAACAATCAGGTAGAAACCAGTAATGCCTGCTTCAGCAAATGGCAGCATCTCAAATTGATTGTTATTCACTTAATTTGCATATGTCTTTACATGAAGGGAAGGGTCAAGGGAGGAGGGCTGAGTTACACATTTCATATTGGTGATTATTAAATACAACTCTGTCACTGAATCAGGGCTTTTTCTGTAATGCAAAAACCATTTACAAGTGGTCTCCAGCAGCTTTCTTTTTAAATCTCTGAAGATAAGACTTAAAAAGTAGCCAAGAACAACAAAATAACAAACAAACAAACAAAACCCAAAGTTACAAAGCTGCTGGACACAGGGGATGACGCTTTTTGCATGATTATCAGTAAAACACATAGCTGAGGTTCTGATGGACATGGTTTAGGGGTGGGCTTGGCAGTGTGAGGTGAGTGGTTGGACTTGATAAGCTTAAAGGTCTGTTCAGTCACAGTGTACAAAAGAGAAAATAAGCATAGCATAAATAACTTGCATGACTATGCAACGTTCATCTTGAAGCCAGTAGAGGCTGTTTTGTGACTAAGCCACACCTTACAGTGCTTCCCTCTGGCTAGGAGGGGCATCTCTAATTAGGAATTGGAGGACAGAATTAACAGCTGAAATTTCATGTACTCCCTGCTCTCCTCAACTCCACAAAAGTCCTTGCCAACAAACACAAGGCTGTCCATGATTGGAAGCTCTTTTCTCCTCCTCCTGCCAAATGTTTTTCTGTTCTTGTGTGTGTTCTCTGTCTTCCTGTCTTTGCCATTAAGGTCTATTGGTTATCTACAAGATCCCTCCCTTTCACCCTGTATTTCCCTGCAGAGATTATAGTCTTCCCAACACAATGAGTATAACGTGGTAGAAGGAGATGTTGCTACGAAATGAGGGCAAGAGGTTCAAAACACAATTTTGAAGAGTTTTCCATTTGTTTAGTGAAAGAGGAGTTGGATTACTTTCCTGCTTTTGAGCATGGTCCTCACTTGTCACATCTCAGACTCCTCCCTTATCTCTTCCTTTGCAATACTTTGTGTATTCCATGGCAGGTCTAGACCAATGCCACACTCCCTTTTAGGTCAGGACTCCTCTGTGTCTAGTACAACAGTAGTGGTCAGCTGGTTGAAGGGAGGAGGAGTAAAGAGATACAACTAATTTGCACCAAGATTTATTATGGGGACCAATGGAAAATAGCCTTTTAGGGACTCTCCAAATGACCGAGCTCATTTTCTCTCTTTTGTTCTATCACATTGTCACTTCCCATTCCTCTTTTAAAGTGTGTGATAAGATGGTCTATTGCATCCTTTGCCATCCTGCAGCAATGGAAAGTCTCCTCTGAGGTTCTCAGAAGAGCAACTTCAAATTATCCTGTCATTAGTGATGATACATCCCTTTTGAACACTGTGCCATTCCACCGTACTGTTTCAGCATTGAACATTAGGAGATAACTGCCTTCACAACATATGTCATTACTCATTAAGAGACCCTTCCTGGATTATGGCTGAGGTTTAATGTCTTGTTAAAGATGTTTAACACTTACAGTTTTGTTTTTAATTTAGGAAGCAGCATGATCAAAGTGTGCCCTGAGAATTTCCCTCTGATTTGGTGAAATTTGCAGGTTGGCCTGTTCAGAGGAGGTGATCCTTAAATTGAATTGCAGCCCTCCAAGGCGTGTTTGGATGTCAAGCACTGCCATGATCTGACATGTTAATGGCTTTGAGAAAACAATGTGTTTCAGAGGTAATTGCTGAAGCAGTGAGTTCCCAGCAATATTTTACTTAAAAGAAATGTGCTGCTTCTCCACAGTGAAGACTGGAACAATGACACTGAACAGCTGAGTGACACAAATCTCTGCTTGCCTTTTAATGGTCATTAAATTCTTCTAATAGACTGGAGCAGGACCTCTATCCCATCCATTGTTTGGAGCTCAGGGTAACATTAGAATCAAACATGATGTTGTTATTGTAGTTGGGCTTCTGAATTCATTTTATTAAAACAAGAAATATTTCAAAACTCATAGCCAAAACCTGAAAAGAACTTGCTAAATTCAGACTTCACCATTTGGCTCTTCCATTGACAGTCAGCTTCAATTTTACCAGATGAACTCAACAAGGAAAATGATTCACAGCAATCCTGTTGATATTGGGTTAAGGTTTGTCATTTAATTAACATGCAAAGGGGAGATGGGCAGGAGTAGCCGTTTTTTCCAGGCAGCCGAGTAAGGATGGGGAGAATGGAAAAGGGGATGCATGCAAGAGAACAGGCTAGTTGACATGAATGCGTGGTGGCAAAAGGATGGATCCTCTAGACTTGACCATTTAAATCATAGAATGGTAGGGTTGGAAGGGACTTTTAAAAATCATCTACTCCAACCCCCCTGCAGAAGCAGGTTCAACTATGACAGGATACAAGGAAATGAGTTTAAATTGTGCCAGGGGAGGCTTAGATTGGACATTAGGAAGAACTTTTTCCCCCAGGAGGGTTATTAAGCATTGAAACAGGCTATGGGGGAGGTGGTGGAGTCCCCAGCCCTGGAGATATTCAAAAGATGCATAGATAAAGTGCTGGTTTAGTAATTGGCTTAGCAGTGTGAGGTGAGTGGTTGGACTTGACGATTCTCTGATTCTATATGAGAAATATGAGGAATGACATGTTAATCATCAAAACAGCTGGTAAGATACTCATGTTCTTCTCAGCTGAGATGTCTATCCAGGTGTAGTAGAGCCCAGATGGGTTCTACTGGATAAAACTGTTATATAACTGTTATATAACCCTTTCTGAACACTTCTGTGTTCAGAAACATAACCCTGCTATGTTTAAAATACCTCAGTGTCGCTTATGCTTGAAGATGTTCAGCTGATGTTGATAGGATTTCAGCTGGCAGCTGACCTATAGGTTTTACCTATTAATGTTACCTGTTTGGCATAAGCCCCTCCTCTGAAATGCAATTTTGCATGACCGTTCCTAGACACTTTTTCACAGTTACAAAAAGAGACTAGATACATATTTTCAAGAAGCAGGACAAATCCCCTGCAAGAGATACAGGTAGATGTTAATATAGGAATCATAATTGGAAATCATTTTGTTTATTAATCAAAAATTGTTTTACTTCAGTTCAGTCTTCTGAAAGTGTAACTAGTGATCTGAGCTAGAACTTGAGTAGTTTCGATTACTGCATTCATAGTGATGTGCTTCAGAAAAAAGAAATTAAAGCAAAAAAAGAAGAAGAAAAAAGAAAGTATGCAAAAAAATATCCAAACCCAAAAAGTAGCTCCTCCAGATTTATCCTCTGTGATGGAAAAATGCAGACCAGGTTCTCCTGGGCTTAAATTTCAATTTGCTAAAGAATTGAACCAATATTTACAGAAAAGCAGTAATGTGTTGAAGTCATTATGAAGGTCAGGTCTTTAATCAGCAAATAGATTTTTCTGTAAAAAATCAGTTTTCATGGGAACTGCTGAACACTTTGCTGTGCAAATCTATTGAAATGTTGATGTAGAATTTTTTTTGCTTTTACTTTTTTTTTCCCTCCCTCTAAGTTTCAATAATTGGGTTAAAATTCAGCTACTATTGCTTTTTGGAAAGTTGCCTTTCTCTTTTTTTGCAATTAGCACCTGACTGTAGTGATGAATAAACAATATTGACACAATTATTCCATGACATCTCTTTCCAAACAGCCAGTTAAATGTTCAGATTCGTACAATGGGTAGTTTATTTTTATCTAGAACAATGTGATAAATGGTGTTGAGCAATCACATGGACTGTAATTAAACATACACCAATATGATGGTACAACTTAGAATATATTGCCATTGTGGACTGTGGAGTGTGGTTTCCATGGAATCTTGCAGGATGACTCAAGACATGGAGTCTATAAATTATGCATTATAAAAAGATCCAGCTCATGTGTGCATTGATGCAGCAGCAAATTTATGGCTTGAGGAAAGTTTCATTTATAAATAGCATATGCATACAGGGAATTCCTCTTTATTACCTGGGAAGCATATGGTGTGCATAGGGTATGGGTAGCAGTGGACACACGTTAATATACTTACTATATTTTTCTTTCAATTCTCAGACAAAAATTGAGAGTTCAAAGATGAGCGAGATCATTAAATCTGAGGAAAGAGGGGCTATATTATTCAAGAGTAGAGTAAGCAACAAGTAATACATAGAGAAATTTGAATGAAGTTCCAAGGAAGCCCATTGTTTCCTCATCTTGACAAGGCAACTGATCAGCGATAACTGCATACTCAGTATAATTTGGTTAAATCATAGGATGTTGGGTTTGGAAGGGACTTTTAGAGATCATCCAGTCCAACCCTCCTGCAGAAGCAGGTTCACCTAGATCAGGTCTCCCCTCAGTCTCCTCTTCTCCAGACTAAACAGGCCCAGGTCCTGCAGCCTTTCCTTGTATGAAAGATGTTCCAGTCTCCCGATCATCTTGGTGGCCCTGTGCTGGACTCTCTCCAGATGTTCTCTGTCCCTCTTGAGCTGAGGAGCCCAGAACTGGACACAGGACTCCAGATGAGGCCTCAGCAGGGCAGAGGAGAGGGGGAGCAGAACCTCCCTTGACCTGCTGACCACACTCTTGATGCATCCCAGGCTGCTGTTGGCCTTCTTGGCCATGAGGGCACATTGCTGCTCATGTTTAGTTTATTATCAGTCAGGACTCCCAGGTCCCTCTCCCAGAGCTGCTCTTCAGCAGTTCAACTCCCAGCCTGTGCTGGTGCATGCGATTGTTCCTTCCGAGATGCAGGACTCTGCACTTGTCCTTGTTGAACCTCATGAGGTTCCTCTCTGCCCAACTCTCCAGTTGCTGACAGCACAACCTCTGGGGAATCAGCCAGTCCTCCCAGTTTGGTGTCAAAGTGGTGTCAGTTTTCTCAAGACTTCAGTTAGCAAAAGCATTGGTTGAAAATGTTAATCTTGAATTAAATTTCTTACAAGTCTGCTTTTCCAGATGCTTAGGAAATATTAAATTACAGCTTTAACTCCTTGACACCAATGATGAAATAATAAGGCAAATCAGATCCAGAAACATTCTTTGCCATGGGTCTGACTTTGATCCAGCTTGACAGCATTCAGTAGAGTACAACCAGTTGAGGTAGATGGTGGATGAAGGTTGGAACAGAATGTTCCATATACAATGTGTCTCTGGAGGACAAGGGAGTACAAGGTTTCAGGATTTATTGCTTTGTGTTGCTAGTGTGACTGAACTTTGTGGACAATGTTTTGCATGTGCTGGTGCATTTTGGGGGACAGAGAAACTTTGTAAAATTCCCTTCTCTAAGTGCTCTGAGTTCACTCTAAAAATCTGCACTAGTTGCTTGGGCTGCAGGGAATCAAAAGTCTGATGCTTTCCATGAGAATGCAAAGTAACTGAAGACTTTCATATCTTTTAGCAGCTTGGAGATGAATCCTTGGAAAAGGGTTAAACAGCAGCCCAAAACAATTCATTGCAAGATCTTCAAAGCAAATCAGAGTTTTTAATTACATCAAATTAAGGTGATTAAAAGTGAAGTTCTGAACTGAGAGCGTTTTCCAATGAAAGGTGCTGCAACATCATTATTTCTCCCCAAAACGCACTTACTGTACATTTCTCCAAGCCATCAGCCTTGATTGAAAGCTAATGAAAAAGCTGTCCTGCGTCAGTTTATTCCTTGGATCCATTAAGAATAATTACGGCTGAACAATTTTTGATGCCTGTAACCTTCGCAAGTGTTGCTAATGGCATTATAAATTGCTCCTTGTCCAATGCCTACAGTCTGAAGCTTAATTCAAAAGCGCTCTGTCAACAGGGCTGATTTGTGTGGTTAATGAGTGCGTTTAAAACAACAGCCTGGGCTCATGCATCCTAATGTCGATAAGAGGATGTGGTTCAATAAAGAGGCTTGTCCGTAATAATTAGCAGCGACAAATGCTCTGGATTAGACCGATGGCAGCGTTAATGACTCAGAGTGTTCCAGGAGAAAAGAAGTTTCTATCTCTAACTTCTCTGGGCTTGGATTTCACTTTTAAGGAAAGATCTTTCATATGAGGAAAGGCTGCAGGAACTGAGGCTGCTTAGTCTGGAGGAGACTGAGTGGAGATCTTATTAACATTTACACATATCTAAATGGTGGGTGTCAGGAGGTTGGGGCAGCACTTTTTTCTGTTGCAGCCAGCAACAGGACAAGGGGTGATGGGATAAAGCTGCAACACGAAAAGTTCCATTTAAACATAAGAAAAAGCTATTTTACTGTGAGGGTGATGGAGCAGTGGAACAGGCTGCCCAGGGATCGTATGGAGTCTCCTTCCATGGAGGTCTTCAAGAACTGCCTGGACATGTTCCTATGTCACCTGATCTAGGTGAACCTGCTTCTGCAGAGAGTTTGGACTAGATGATCTCTAAAGGTCCCTTCCAACCCCTACCGTTCTATGATCTTCTATAAGCTAGTACTGCAGCTAATGGAATGTAATTATTTAATACATACTGTATCAGCAGAGACCCTGAGCACTTTAAAGCCTCTCAAAAGACTCTTATGGCCAAAGTTGGATTTTCCTGAAAACACTGTTTTCCTTCCAATATAGGTGAAATAGTGGGGGGAAATCTACTTTCCACTAAGTTTAGGATAGGAGCATTGAAATGTTGTTCTTAGACCTGCTAGTGTTTGCATGGTTTTCCCAAGCACTGCCTTTTCTCCGGTTTATTTTTGCCTTGAAGATACAGGAAATTGGTGTTAGGTTTAAAATTGCATTTAGACTCATAGCACAGAAGAAATACATCAGAAGTGAACCCAGGAGGAACTGTCAGGAGGAACCACAACCCCCTTTTTAAATGCAGGACTTGGTGCATGTCTCTGAGGGTGCTTCCCTTTTGCAACTCACAGTAAGCTTTCACAAAATAGAAATGAATGTTTTATAGGAGAAATACTAAGTTCAAACAACAATAATGTATTTTTATTGTGCTGTAGCAGAGCAGTATCATGTACATTATTTTAATTGTAGCCTGTTCAGTGCAGACTCTGTTATCCATAACATGAGATGTCACAGAAAATCAGAGGAGAGGAATAATCCAGGGGTTTTGTTTGGTTATTGTTTGTTTGTTTGTTTAGCTTGAGTATAGTAACCACTCTAGAGTTTGTTAACAGAGTTTGAGACTCTTTCACTCAGTGTGCAGAGTTACTGTGTTAGAATCTACTGTGGACTGAAGAAAAATTGTAATCCCAGGTTGAAATAGACTCATTCAATTTCAAATAGATAAAGTCTTGTGTTTTTCAATGCAATTCTCAAATGCACAATTTCTGCATTAATGAGTGAGGAAAAACAGTCACTTTTGTTATGTTAAAAGATCTAGAACAGAATAAGCTAAAGAAAATGTTAATTTTGAATGGCATGGCTTCTGTCTTTTGCATGTGAGGAATAGCTGTCCAGCAGAATGTGGATATGGAGAGGTGAAGGGGGCTTTCTGAAACCTTTGCTAAGATGAAAATTGGAGAAGAGTTCTGTCAGAGTTCAAAATGAAACATTTATTCCAACTTGCAGTGCTGTTTTTCAGTCTGTAAACACTACTGAATTTTTTGCACAGTTGCTTTTACGGGAGAAAGTGAAGCTTTATTAATTTTTTGACTGAGCCATAAAACTGTTTCTTGACACTCTGTTGTCAGCAAAGACAGAAGTAAGACCTGATACCACCTCTTCTAGGAGGGATGTCATCAGTTTTCTTGGAAGTGGACAGGTTTCAGAAAAGTGAAACTCAGTTACCTGCAATGAGTGACAACTGAAACAACTGAAACTGTGCTCCTAAAGATCTATTTACAGGAGGGAATTTACTTTCCGACAAACAGTCTAAAACCAAAACTGACATGAAAAATCAGCTCTTTTGAGTAATCATCTGAGAGTAGAGGCACGGTCCAAAGTTATAAACCATGTGAAAATAACAATTTCTTTCTAAACACTGTTAGTCCAGGTTGTTTCTTCATCTCACTGAGTTGTGTAACAAACTTTATAACAGCTTTGAGATCCAGTCTAAACTGTGGCAGCTTTCTCTAGAAGTTACAATAGTGATAAGCTCTGGAGTATTATGAATATTTTGGAGTAGTAGTTTTATGATGAAAAAAAATGCAGACATCCTATCAGGTAAGAAATGCTCTGATGTCCCTATTCCTCCTTTCCCTTCTGTAACATATAGTTCACTGTAAAGTAGCCTTTACCCTTCCCATACACAGAAGTCACGTGCTGCAAAAAAAGGTTAATTTACTTCCTTTAAAAAAAGAAGTTAAGAGCAACCTTCACACTTTTTTTTTGTTTGAGTGGGCATTTACTGTGATTTTTCATGATACTTATAACTGGGAACAATGACCAGCTCCTTGACATCTGTGAAGAGAAGCAGGGAGGGGAGAAATGGTTGAATTTGGACAAAGACTGATTTATAAATTGTTCATGTCAGGCAGGTGGACTTTATTTTAAATCCTGTAAGAAAAGAGGCTGCCTTCTTTTAAAGATGCAGCTGAAAATGCTGCAGGATATGGCTGCAATATCCTGAGACAGAAAAGTGACAAGGAAGTCTGGACTTAGCACTGCAAAACAGTGAGCAGTGATACTAAGTGCTCCCCATGAGGAGCTCTGGTTGTGAGCCAAGGAGTGCGACTGGTTGGGAGAGCAAAGACAGGTGACAGCATATGGCAGCCTCTGCTGAAATGCTTCTGGCTGCTCTTTGGTGGAGCTGGCACACAGCACTGTGCAATCAGTAGTGTTTCAAAATACCTTCTTGGCACCTGCTCATCATTTTTTATTTGCTTATTTCTTTTTCTCTTCCCTTAGGAAAAATATGGCAAGTAACTAAAAGGAAGTTTTAAAAGAAGAGTTTTATGCCCATAAAGTAATTTTGACATGATTAACCGAGCATCACAGATAGGAACCCATTCATTTAGTCCTCTCTTCTCAAAAGTTGGCACTTTGGAGTGGCATGCTGTGGCTAATACCATACAAATTGCTGGAATGGGCAGTTAAACGTTGAGGTCAGAGGTTAAATGAACATGGTTGTTTATGAGGACACAGCCCGAATCCATTTGCATTTTAATATTCTTTCTGTGAGGCGAAAAACCATTTTGAGGACAGCTTGTTTGGAAATCCCATTAACAGGTTATTTATGGGACTCATGACTGCATGACCCTTAGCCTTGTTTTGTTAAACATGAACTAGACATGAATCAGATGGGCGGCTGGGCTGCTGCTATTGTTTTCCATAGCATTAAATGTCATTGAATTCAATTATTCTGAATCTGACACTTTCTGAGTTATTACCCTCATAATGCTCAATTTTCCTTTTTCCTTTGTCAACCTTATTATTTCTATCTCCTTTAAAAAACAGAGACACTCTTAAAAGGCCATTTCCTCTCTTATCACTGATCTAGGTGAAAATGGAGAGCTTATCTACACAGGTCTTCAACAAATAATTGGAAAAAAAACACAGTTTGGAGAATTTGGAAGATTCCAGCTACTATTGTGGTGCATTTTAAGGACTAGAAACACCTAAAAATTCTGTGAGGGTAGTAAAATTAGCCACGTAAAGGTCAGGAACTAAGTGCTTGGAGAGAGAGGGCTTTTAACCCCTTTTGGCAGGAGGATAAAATGATGAGTGGTAAATCAGACAAAGATGATGATGTTGCTATCAATCAAAATGTGAAAAACCCTCCTCCCATAATTCCAAAGAACAAGTTTTAGACAACAACTTTGGTTTTTATGCCTTTTATCATAAATCTTTAATTGAAAGGAGCCAGTGTACTGGATGACAGACTGTAGCAGAAATTGATGAAAGAACATTGATGCTTCTAACATGAGAGTTGTGTAGTTGAGAGCAGCATCATCTTTGCTAAAGGCCCTGCTAAGTCCTTGTAATCAATATTTCCTATCTTACGTATTCTTTTCTTGGCATTTGATCTCTTACTGATCCAGTATAATATTCAGAGGACTTCCATCTTTTTGAAGGCAAAAATCATAGCTACAGAGAGCACCAGATAGCACTTCAGTCCAGAGTATCTTTTGACCAAAAAGAACTTATTTGGTGAATATAAGCTGGGAGCTGAAGTAGGGCTATGCAGTTTCATCAAGGTTAAGAATAGGATGAAGTGCTGTGACCATTCAATCCAGTTCTTCCACGTAAGCTTAAGAATTTCCCTTGTTCAGTGTTTGTTTGAATTACAACAGATCTTCACTCAGAGGAAGAATGACAGAAACAATTCTCCCAAGCCTGTGAAAGGTATTACAAGTGGAATTTTTACTGTATCAACTAGGGAATAAAGTTTAATTCAGCTTTTAGCCTTTTGTCTTCAGAATACCTCATTCAATAGATGAGCACACATACACAAGTGCTTTATGGAGTCCCTGACTGAAGAGGAGATGTTTTACTCTGATGTTGCTAAAGTGTATAAATACAGAAGGGAAAGCATATAAAGAAATTAGTGTAGGTACTCCTTCAAAGTTTACAGAAAGGAGAAAATTGTTTCAAAGAGATCAGCACTGAAATGGATATTGGAATATGATTATTATTGTTGTTGTTGTTATTATTTAGGTGGATATTTTGAGATAAAGGGAATGAGCAACATCTTGATCTCTAGAGACATCTGGTCAATATTATGTTTATCACTGCAGCATTTGTAGTCTGGTTTACAGGGCATCTGCTGTGAGAACTCCTCCATGCTTAGGATTCCACTACCTTAGAAAGTAGATGGTGGTTCTGAAATCATAGGTATGAATGTATACACATATACATGTATACACACACACACACATATATATATTTATATAAAGTGAGGACTGCCTGGTTTGTCTGAAAAGCTGTCTCTTACCAGAATAGCTGGTCTCCTGTGAGAAGGACGGTTTGGTGTTGTGTGGGCTTCTATTCAGCAGACTACATGTTAGAAGTATTGTATTTCTGCATGCATTCTGCACCTAT
This sequence comes from Urocolius indicus, assembly GCA_013401255.1. Classification (NCBI taxonomy): domain Eukaryota; kingdom Metazoa; phylum Chordata; class Aves; order Coliiformes; family Coliidae; genus Urocolius; species Urocolius indicus. Next base: position 180,890 of record WBNH01002980.1, on the reverse strand, counting down.
TTGCATTCTTCTCTCCCTCCTTCTTTCCTTCCCTTTCTTCCTTTCATTTCTTTTCCAAGTTCAAAATACATTTCCAGTATGAATTAGCCATCAATGGAATTCTTCTTCAGTGGTTAATTTATTCTTAATAGAAACTGGTGGGTTTCTTCTGAAGGAAAAGGAACAATACATCTTTAGAACAAGTTTGTAAGTGTCATGATTTTTCTACTAATTCATACTACATACTCTCCTTTTTAAATGTTAAATTACCTCATTGTATCTCTGAATATCATATATACTTGGGCCTGAAATTAAGCTTGCTGTATAGTTGTCAAAATGACCACAATTTGCTCTATGAAATGTCCTGATTGCATGTGTAATTCAAAGCAATCCTAATCTCTGTATAAACCAGTACAGACTGCTTTAGGGGCAGAGTTTATGTATGCTGATTGGGCCTTCAGTTTAGCTGATAGTGAATACACCTGCATGTTGAAAAAGATGCATTACAGATTTTCAAACTCCTAAATGCTAAAGAGAGAGGAGGAAGAAAAGCTGTTCCACTACAGTAAAGATTTCAAGAAAGGCTCAGTTTTTCATATATATGTTTGTTCCCAGCTCTGTTGAAAGCTGCCTCAGTGTTACCTTTGACGTGAATATATTCATACCAAAAATTGTACTGCAAATATGACTCCTGGTTATAACTCTTGGTTTCTCCTATTTCTTACTGAAGTGGGTGATTTCAACAACAAAGATGAATCATAGTAGGAAAACCCCCTATCCTGAAACTTTAATATTGTTCATCTTTTGAAGAAATCCTTTATCTTGAGGTATTTGAAATATTCAGTCAGGAAATGGTGGTTGAGGAAAGTTACTGTAAGTCTTCTGAAATGCTACATAAGTCTGTGACACTTTCTGGAGGACTCCTTGCTTTTGTAAGCACTTGAATAGGGTTAATTCTTCTGTATATGTCATTCGTTAACAAATCTGTTCTGTGGCATAGAAACATGTAACATTCATTTGTGTAATAATTAAGACAGAAGATGTGCAACACAGGTAGATGGTACCTTGTAAATTAAATACTTTTCAATCCTGAATATGTTTCAGAAAGGCACATATGAGCATGTACCACAATGCAACAGCTCATGCAAATGCTTATAGATTCCATAGAGTGAGGCCCTGAATGTTTTATTACATAGGACGTGTAAATTAGGGACAGTTCCAATGTAAACTGCTTTCCTTGGCTAGTTATATATTATTTTAATCATCTGGATTCTGCCACTGGAGGCAAAAATGACTCTTCTCTATTTTGTGTCAATCATGGTTACTTTGACTATGAAAAAAATGTGTCACAGTGACTAATTTACTCAAAGAATTTGGGCTTTACTTGTGTTTGCATCATACCTATGAGCAGATCATGATCTAATCAAGATGATACAAAAGTAACACTCTTGCTTGAAAATATTGTTCTAATATATTTTAGCAACCTGGAGAAAGAACCATCAAGTTTGACCTGTAAAGTTTATCTGTTACTCAAATTATTACCTATCATAAAAGTATTACTGTGTTTTACTGAATAAGCACAAAATAGTTCCCAATCAGAGTATCTTGCTCATGGAACTCTTATGTTCATTTCCACAAATGTGTCTGTTTGGACTGCAGTTTGGTTGGTATTAATAAGTGACTCACTCACAGTTCTATTTCTCCAGTGCTCTTGAAAAGAGGGAAAGGCACTACTGTATCAAATCACGTGAGGGGGGAAAAAAGCCCTTGTGGAAACTTTTGTATGATTCTAGTCTTCACTATTGAGTGACTGGCTTGGTACCAAGGCTGAATTGATTAATAAGTATTAGAATCATAGAATCATAAAATCGTTTCAGCTGGAAGAAACCTTTAAGCTCATTGATTCCCGCCTTTGTCTCAGCCCCATCAACCACTAGACCGTTTTCCTCAGTGCAATATCCAACCATCTCTTAAACACTTCCAGGGGCCTCATCCAGATCATTAATGAAGATGTTCAACAGGAAGGGCCCCAGTACTGAGCCCTGGGGACAGCACTTGTGACTGACTGCTGCCTGGGTTTGAATTCATTGACAATGACTCTGGACTTGACCATCCAACCAGTTTTCCCCCCAGGAAAGTGCATGCCCATGTTGCTTTAGAAGTGTACACAGGTCCAGAAGTACTTCTCTGCATGTGACTGTAGCCTCAGCTAACACTTTACAATAAAAGAGCACATTTTCTTCACATTTACTGTTAGTGAAAAGCAGGATTGCACCAACTATTCTTTAAAATCTCTCCAGTTCAAACTTGCAAAGATAAGTCTATGGCTGTTTCAAACAGGACTGTGCCTCGTGAGCAGATCATGATATATAACATAAAAGTAGCCAGTAGCCAAGGCTGACTGGACACAGCCCAGTGCAACTAGTTAGCCCTGCTTGGTCTACATTTACTGTAGTTGCTCTCAAAGGCTCACAGGATCTGTCTGAGCCCCCAGTTAAGACAGACTACCTTTTTCATGAATGTTTATATCACTACATGAAATTCTTATGCATAAATGTCTGAATGATCTGCTTAGTCGCTGTCATTTCTGCAAAGGCACCCTTTAGAGATTGCAGCTGACAAAAAAAGCGTATTATTCAAGATAGCACTTCCAAAATAATCAATGCAAATTGACCTCATAAACCCCTCACAGGCCTCGAATCTCTTGCAGATTAGTATTTGAAGATGCCTATGCAGATCTGCTGCTGCTTGTAGTTCTGTTCCAGTAAGAACTTGAATTCTTCACCTGTTACTCAAGGAAGAACCTAAGCAAGCATTTTAAAGGCTGTTGTTAGCTTGGACATTCATTTTTCTTTCTTGTTCACATTCTGATTTTACACCTTTCATGCATTGCATGTAAAACCAAGCCAAATACAACTACTGAGAAATACTCAGAGCATTTCCAAGTGAAGCATCTAAGCCCATGAGTTTTCTGGCCATGCTTTTAGATGATCTGGACTCTTACCAGAATACAGCCCTGAAGTATTAATATGAATGCTCTTCCTAATGTTCAGACATCAAAAATGACCATAAATACATGCATCTATTCTAAATCATAATCATCATTTGCTCAGCATTGATAACAGTTTTGATAAGTTGTTGTGGAAGAAGTGTTTAATTCATTAGGCTTGCTGAAGATCTTTTTTTATTAGCATTTGAGTTTGGTTCATTTCACATAACAAATTAAGGGTTTGGTCAACCATTTGAATAGAAGCTGGAATGAAACCAAGCTCTATTTTTTTTTCCCCCCCAGAGTAAGCCCTTTCATTCCTTGTTGGAACTTTTACATCTCTTCCTCAAGCTTCTAAAAGTTTACAGAAAATCATTCCTGGTTGCCACAGCTTCAGTTATATGATGGGAACTTCTGGTTAAATATATGTGCTTCATAACAGAAAGAAATACTCTGAATAAAAATGCTCATCATGTTGGTGAAAATAAAGCAATCACATTCTATTTAACAGCAAAAAAAAAAAAATAGAGAGAATTGTATATATCACCCTGAAGGAGCTGAGGAATCTATTTTCATTATAACAAACATTGATTTTGCATTAAAAAAGTCTCATTATTTGAGATAATGACTGTTGGGTTTCTTAGTTATTTTTCTGGTTCCTAAATCATTAAAACTATAGCAGTTAAAGAGCAAATAACAATGCTAAAGACCCAAAACTGTATTAAAAACTATGCCATTCAAATTAAAGACAAAAATGAAATCGTCTTTAAGGCAGACAGACAGTATCAGAACACTATCTGATTCCTTGAGAGCTCATTTGAATGACACCTGCATTTTGCCTATAGAAACATCCCTGAACCCGAATGTATTGATCTTTGGATTAACATTAGAAGAATTAATTTGTGGACTCCTGGGGGCTTCATTCATCAGTGCATTACTCCAGTTTCTCAGCAGTACAGTTCTGGCTGCACTGAATCAGGGAAGCTAGAAATTGTGTTTCTTACATTTGGAAAACGCGAGACAAATCTCTGCAGCACGTGCATGTGTAAAGATGTATCACACGCACACCTTGTCCCTCAAATAATCCTGATTACAGACTCATTGAGGAGGGGGTCTTGTTTGTTTTGCATTTTTGTAGCTAGAGTTCTACTTTGAATAATTCCAAGGTGTGGGTTGTTGTTTATTTTAATGGGCCTGCAAGGAAGTCAGTCCCCTCTTGTGCTCTCCCCTTCCCCCACCACTTTCTCCTCAGAGCTGTGGCTGTGTGGGCATTAATGTATTCTGTATAATGTTAGGGGCTAGCTGAATGTACCTTCCCACCACCAGCACTATGAATTATTGACAGGAGGGATGTTCCCTGGTGTATACTTTTCCAAGGTTATACTCTCTGATGTTAGATATTTATTCGGCATAAGGTAGGGATAAGAACCTCATTGCCACATTATGTCTGACACAATCAAGTTTTGGGGAATTTCAACAACATTAGAAGATTTGTATAATGTATTCTTTTAGAGGCAGAGGCTCAGCTTTAAACAAAGCATAATCCCTACTGCATATCATTTCTAACCTAATGCAAGGGGAAGAAGCGGGACCATAACGCTATCTGCATCATTTCCCTTTTGTGTTCAGTTGCAAGGACTATTCACCTAATATTCCAAATCCATGTGTTCATTAACTAGAACAGAACGAGAGAAAAACAGAAAACACAAGGAAATAATGAAAGTGGCATCAAATTGAATGATTACATCCCTAGGTATCATAAAAAATGTTTGGAAATGAAGAAATGCTTGACATCTGCTCCCTTTTGCAGTGCTTGGGCTGCATTTTAGCGTTTTTGATGCTGTTATTCCTCATTTCTTTGAATCAAATGTTGTTTATTTTTTCATTTCTGCTATCTGTAACAACAATAAAAAAAAAAAAGATCTTGTGAACACTTCATTCATTGTGTCACCCAGCCTCTCCCTGTCAGCTGCTTTGTTAGCCTAAGCCTGTGGGGATTGTATCCTGGGCAGTGGACCTTTTGTACTCCTTATGCTGTACTCTTAGACAATAGGGGGGGAAAAATAAATCTTCTGTGACAAGTTTACTTAAAGGGACACTATCACATGAAATAAGCATGTAAATATACCCACAAGTAATATTATTCCTCTAGAAATGTTGGAGATGGTGGGTTTGCATTTTTTTTTGGTACTATTCATTAACACTTTCAGCTTCTTGCCATGCAGTAATTGTGAAAATCAGAGTTTTTCACACTTCAGGCTGCTCTTTCTACAGCTCTCCTCAAAAGCCAGGAAAACAAGACAGTGCTTTTACCCTTGATTTTTTTTAGTTTGCATTCAGGCTCTGAATATTGTGGGCTGCCCCAGAATAAGGGAGCATTCAGGCTTCAAACAGGTAGTTCTGTTTCTATTGAATTGTTCATGGAAAGAGGCAAAAAGGAGGAAAAAAAAAGCATATTTGTTAATGATGGATTTTGCAAGTTAAAGAACAGGAACAGAACTAAATGTTTTAATGAGATTAACCTAGTCTTTTTTCAGGAGAAATTCGATTAAGACACGAGCTCTCAGATCTGTCTGGTTGTTCCTCTCCTTTTTATTTCATGCAATTTATAAATTCCCTTAATGTAATTATCTTTGGTGAATAATTCAGAGGATTTGACTGTGATAATAGAACCAGAGTGGTTTTATAGTCGTCCTTATGTCTTATTAAATCAGGTTGTTTATAAGTAATTCCAGTTATTTGTTTATGAAATTCTTAGTTAGAGAGAGACTGAGATCTCGTGATAAGGACTGAAGAAAACAGCACAGTTATGTATTCATCAACATGCCAACAGAGAAAACACTGCTTAATTTGTTAACTGACTATTTAAACTCTATTAGTAAATGAGGTTTTGATAATGTTTCTGTAGCTACACACACACTGTCACATATTGGCATTCACAGGTGCATTAATTTCACACACACTTTTCAATCAGTACGTGAATGCCAAGAAAATCCTCTGGAATAGTAGAAGAAGCTCTGACAGTGGATCTGCCAGATCTTTGTACTGCCAAATATATCTGTGTGATAGTCCTTGTCATCATCATCATCATGTAAAGTAATCTGTTCTGGGCTGTAAGGCTGCAGTTCTCATATTACAGCAGCTCTTTTAAGTCTCACAGCTTCTATGAAGATTTCTCTGTTGCTGTTACTGTGCTTTCAGCTTTTCTGTGAATCTGTCTCAATTAATTACACAGAGGGGTTTGTTTGGACTTCTTTGTTGTTTTGTTTTGTTGAAAAGAAAGCCTCAGAACCTCGGGAGCTGATTGGATGTTCATGAAAGAAGGAGGATAAATACCTTATCATGGGAAAAATATGTTTATGAAACCATTCTGGGAGGCATTTAAGCCTAAATATTAACTGTATGTCATTGCACCACAGTGTGGTGTTAAAGGACCTGCTGGACTGGACATGCTGCATTGCAATTCCACTGACATGTATTGACAATTAGCAATGAGAATATTCTGTGTGCCTACACTAACACTTTCACCTGAAGATCTCTAAACACTTTCCAGGTCTTGGAAACTCCTCTCTCTTCATAGCTACAGAAACAGTAGGAAAAAAATACACCTGAGATTCCATAATGGGCTAGTGGTAGAAACAAGATGGTCTTGCTCTAGGTGTTGAAGCTGTAAGTAGAAGCACAGGAAATACAATTTGTCATCATCTTCAGCGCCTCATTCCCCTGCTCTGTATGCTCTAACACTCACTCTTCTCTCATGGGTTTTCCTGCTTCCAGTCTCACTTCCAGACAAGTTTATGCTGTTCAGAGTGCTGCTTAGAGGATGGAAACTTCCCTCCTGTTGATTTTGTTCAAATGATATTTAAGAAATTAAACACACACAGTACCCCTCTATAAGAGTATTTGATCAGACTGTTTGTAAAACCATGCATGGTTTGAGAAGAGTCACTGATTAAATTGCACTAACAAAGGAGTTGCCTAGGTTTCACCTAGTTGATGCTGGTGATATTTCTGTTATCTGAAACTTAGTACAGTGACCAGAGATACTAGATGCCTCTGTTATGGTGAATGAACTTGCTGCCTCAGACCTTTTTTAGGGAGCACACAGCTGTACATCTCTGACACCACACCAAGTTGGATATGGATGAGCTGTATAGCATAGGAAAGGACTCAGAACATGTTTTCTGTTCTTCTGTCACTAAAAGGTGCACACATACTGGACATTGAGAGCAAGTGTGATTTTCAACTTGTGTTTTCTACATCTGTCATTCTGTGCCACAACTCGAAGGTTATTTCAGTGTAACTTTGCTGGGGAATATTGAGTAGGATGCTGCTCTCCATGCAAGACCTGCAGGGGGGGGAACGATATCAAATAATTTGGATTTATTGTGGAGGTTTTTTTTGCTGTTTATAACTGATCTCTTGTTTCTGGAGAATGTCATCCATGTAGTTTGAAGGAATTAGGCTGAACTCTAATTTACACTTGTTTAACTACAGATGCATCCCCACTGCTATTTGTTTATCTCACATTTATTACACTCTTACAAATTCAAGTTAAGCACTCAGGGGCTTTTTCTAGTAACACTAATGGAGGAGAATAGATGCATTATATGTGAATAATGTATTATGATGATACAATTTGGGTCTCTTAGCTCTAACTGAGACCAGTCCTGCCTTACATTATTTATAATTTGCACACACCTTCCTGAACATTTTTATGTAAATATTTAATATAGAAAGTGAGTTAACTCTTTCATTTGGGAGGTTTCTGGTCAAAAACAGGAGAGAGTATAAGATGGTATGCAAACACTTCACCCAAAGCAGGCAGATGGCCAATCTTGTTTATTTACAGAAATTAAGAGGGAAACACAACAGATTACAGAGGAAAAATTCATGTTGGCATAACACCAAATCCTTTTTACCTTTCTCCTTCCCAACTACTCTTATTAAATTGAATGAATGAGCGTTGACTGCAGACAGTGTGTTTGTGGATACATGGCTGGTGGAATTTGCCACACAATTGGTTTGTTCTTTACCGTTTTCAGACATGTTTTGTCTTTTGGTGTTTTGCTCATTTTGTACCAACATATACATCTGAGAAATACAGCAGAGATGCCTTCCAGAGAAATGAGCATTCTTGCAGGGTCTCTGATTTCTGAATGTACCAACAAGAACAGTTAGTAATTTCTTGGTGATCTTAATTTCTTCTGTCTTCTTTGTTCTGACCCCAAACATATATGGAATGACAATAATATGCCACCAGCACGTGTCAAGATTCGCAATTTGAAGTCTTTTACCTGGTGTGGACCCTTATTTTCTCCATCTTCAAGAACTCAACTTACTCTCTACACTGATTCAGAAGCTAAAAGCTTTCCACTTACAATCATCCCAACAGACAAACTGTTGAAAACTAGAGGAGAAATGTTACAGAGTCTTTCTGAGTCAGCTGTAGGAGCTACAGCAGCTGCTTGCAACAGGGAGAAATGTATTTTTGTGATACAAGAACTGACAACGATATTGATTTTTTCTTAACCACTTCTCATTTGGTGCATAAAAGAAATTTGAGCTCATGAGGTTAATGAGTAGTTTTGGCAATTCTTTGCCATTTTGAGACCACAAAGTGTCAATAAGAAGTGTGAAAGTCTTTGGAATGCCAAGATATGTACCATTCAAATAGTGCCTTGGAGTTATTACCAAGCAAGTTTTCATCCATTCATCCTCAAAACATGATAGGAGCAGTGTTAAATTATGAGAGGCTACTGCACATTCCTTTTGGTAGTTAGTAGCCCACTTTGACTAAGCAGCCCTATGTTCTCCTAGGCATGACTGATGCACTAGGCAGAGTCCATCTAAGCCAGTATCTTACTTTTGACATTGGCAGCAAGAAGACTCTTGGGAAATGTGTTAGAAGCAAAAAAAGGTTGGTCAAAGATACCCTGCCAATACAAAGCCCTGAGCAAAACAACCTGACTTTGAAATTAGATCTACTTCAAGCAGAAGTAGACCAAATGATCTCTAAATGTCCTTTCCAACCTTAATGATTGTATGGATTTAATTATAGTCTTTTTCCTTCTTATGGGAGGGAATTGGAGGTGGTTTGAGGGATTCCCTAACATCAAGTTGTATGTGGAAAATAGCGTGAGTTTGTCTAATCCTTTCTTAGTAGCTCTTTGTAATTACTGCCTCCATGACAGCACACAGCAATGAGTTTTGCAAAGTAATTATATGCTGCAGGAAAAAAAAAGTGCTGAATTCCTTCTCAGAAATGCTCTCCCTGACCATTTTGGACAGGTAGGAAAACAACAGCTAGCTTTTGTGTTGAAGTAATAGTAAATTATCATTAATTTTACCTAAACTGATTTTACAGGCTTATATTATAATCCTCAGTTGCTCATTTCTGCATGATAGACATCCTAAACTACTCAGTCAACTAAAGAAGACAGGTATTATTCCATACAATTTGGACATCTTGGTCACTTGGTTATACTTCTCTAGGTCTACTCTGTCCTTTTGGTGAGGAGGTGATGTATGAAGTAGCCTAACTGGAGGGAGGCAGCAGGGGGATGGTATGTGAGTGGTGGTGGATGTGTTTTGCTCTTTCTCTTTGTGTTAAACGAAACAAAATCACCATCCACTGAAAGTCAGCAACAATGTAAATCTATATTAAACTATTTTTCCTATTGTCAGAGGGGCCTGTCAAGTTTTAAGAACTCAGCTTGTCACCTTGAATGCAGTTCGCATCTCCTGTCATCTTTTGCTGCTGATACAGCACCTGAAGCACCTGTGAACTTCATACTTTCTAGTGTAGTTTTTCTCCTACACTTTTAAGCTGCTTTGTGATGCATGATTACACAAAATCTGACTCTACAATGGTGAGAATAAAGTGTCTTGTTTATTGACATCCTCAGGCATAAACACTGGCATCATGAAACTCGAGAATGGTGAAGAGTGTGGTTTTTGCAACGTTCTGTGTTGAAATGCTGCAGCTGCATTTAGGATTCATTCCCTTTCACATCAATTAAAAAAACCAAACGAACTTGTTCTGTTTAGCTAGACAGAAGCTACATGTGTCACACACAAGTTGATGGATTATTTAGCAGTATGACAGCTTGGCTGCACTTTGGTATTGAACACGTGATCTCTTTTGCTTCTCTTGATTCAGGATCTCTAGATGGAGCATGCTAGGTGAGCATTGCTGACCAACTGCTTCCCCTTCTGTCTTTCCCCTGCTTTTGTGAAACACTGTCATATACTTAATGTGTAAAGTGGTGTGCTGCTTTTGAGCTTGGAGCTCTGCATCTGTTTAGAAATGGAATTAACTGTCTGTTAATAGGAGCACAGTTCTTCAGTCTGAGTGAAATTATGTTGATTATTTTAATTAAAATGTGCTTGTGGCAGAAGGGTGAGGTATAGCTGGAAGAGCAGAGGTTGGCTCATGGGCACAAGTTTTACAGCCTGTACTTGGGTTAGTTTAAGACACTTCTTTCTGCTGAACTAAATCCTTGCTACTTTCAAACTGTAGATCTCTACTGTCTCTTTTGTAGTGCATCCTGTGTATTAATAAGAGATATTGACTCTTTCATCTGAGTTGCTGCTTTTGGTGTGTAATTAAAATGAATTTAGAGCTTACAAAAAGGAATACGGGCTCCAGACCATTTAGAAATATCATCCTATAATTTGAGTTCATGTACCTACAAATTCCCAGCAGGCTCTGAGCCAAAGAAAGAAACAGATGAACTAAACATATCAAAAGAGAGCTGCATTTTGAAATCTAAGAATTGAGTTATATGCCTTTTTGACAGCTTTCTGAATCACAGCCCATATCTAAGATGAGTAAATAGGTATCTGGCCCTTTAACTGTGTTCCATTTCATATAATTAAAGACTCTTAGAATTAAATGGCCTATATGGAAAGTGGCTTTCAGTGGACTAAATGCCTGAAGCAATCTCCTTGCCTGAGCATAGAAGTGACACTGGCTTATGGATCAATATCATCTCTGTTATTAATATCAAAAGCACATTACTTTGTTTTTGCCTGGCTGCTCTCCAAGCCTTGGGCCCAGCTCTCATTCAGCCATTTGCCTGGACCATAATTTACTTTCGTGAGTTTTTAAGGTATTGTTTTGTCAGGGCCAATCACCATGAAGTTATAAATGATTCTGAGGACTTGCACTCTCTGCTAGTGGCATATGCTGTGAAATTAATTTTTAAAAGTTTCATGTCAATTACTCCTGTCCTTGAGTTATGCAAAGGGACAAAAGAGCAGAGACTTAAAGACATGAGTGATATCAAACAGATGAGGTAACGACAAACAGAAACAGCAGCTTGGGACCACATCAGACATTACACTATCTTTAATTGATGCATTGAATTAAACAATGCTAAAGCTAAATAAATATTGACCACTTAGCAAAAGAACCATTGATTTTTATGATGGACAACATTTACATCATATATTGCTCCGGTCTACAGGTTTTAGGCTGCTAGCTTGTCAACTCTGGCAGGAGAGCTTGTGCTGATGCTGGATTCCTTTCTAGAATTATTGAGGTAAATGTTAATCATTTCCCCCACATTTTGTTGCCAGTGATTGTTTATTTTTGAAGGGTTCAATTCAGCCAGGTCTTTTTTTCCTCCATTATCAGCTGCTTTAGCAAACAGGTTTCTGTTATTTCACACAGGTAGGTAGAGTTTTGCAGTGAATTATTTGATGTTGGATTGCTGATGTGGCTAAGGGCACTAGCCATATCTGTTCATCAAACATCTGCCTTCTTTCTTGTGGAATGAGGGAAGGGCAGATGCTCAGTTTCTGTCACATCTGCTGCCTCCTTTCTTGGGGAATGAAGGAAAGGCAGATGCTCAATTTCTGTCAAGTGGCAGAAACGTTCCCTACATTATGGACGCTCTACAATAGCAACAGCTTCTCTCATATAATATCAATTGCCCTATGCTACAAGCTGAAAGGACTGATACTGTTGGACATCCTCAAAAGGAGTGACCTTTCCAAACACTCCCTGTAGCTGCTTTGCTGAAGATGACATGTTAATGTTCACTCTGTTCATATTAATCTAATTACTTAAACATGCCGTATCTTGATGTGATATCTACCTACTGTGGAAACAAACTCAGGCAACAAAATAATTTGCTTACAGAGTAAGAGCTTACATCTCTGTGACTGTTAATGGCAAAGCTGCAGAGCTGAACTGTACTTTTTTTAATAGCTGATTTGTAGCTCTTCGGCATGAAATGTGCTCCTGATTGTGAAACTTCACTGCATGCCAGAGATTGGGATTTTAAATTCTCCCAGAACAGGAAACTGTGAGGTGTCTTCCTGCAAGGATTTCATTAAGAAGGACAAGCCTATATGTTTAGGAATGGTATCTGCTGCTGCATAGAGCTTCTCGTGTCTGGAAGGACCACCAAGACACCAGTTAATAGGTTATTGTTTCAATTAGTCCATGATTACTGCTGCTAATCTCTAATTCCCTATTGTTGTGGCTCTTTTTGACTTCATTCCAGTTATTAAGAAGCATTTGGATTTTATTACAATTGACAGGAACTCCAGCCTTCTCCATAGATAAAACACACTCTGTTGCAAAAAAAATTGAGAAGCAATGTAAAGAGCCTTTTGAGTTTATTTTTAGGGATTCTTAAAATGACATCACCAACACAATGTAGAATTCAATTAAGCTGGAAAATTATCCTGCTCAAGGGGGAGAGACTGGATTTCTTACAGAGATAAATCAAAATGTCTTTAATTAGTTTTCAGTTATAAACACAAGACTAATTTGTTAAAATGAAAAAATGAACCAGCACAAAATAAGATAAAAGTAATTATTGATAATAGGCTAGGCAGATAGGTGAGGTATCCCTACACTCCACTGTACACTTCTCAGCTTGGAGATTTGTGTATTATGCTGCTTTGACTTTGGAAATCAAAATGGCTCAGTTTTGATAAGCACATGGCAGTGCTGCTGCTGGTCAGAACCTCAGTTGTTAAACTCTAAACTGTGTGGAGAAGCAGCTGGGAGGATGTGAATGGTGATCAAGGCATCGTATGTCCAATCTCTTGTGTACAACTCACTGAATTTGCAAATGGAAGTAAACCTTGTAAAGTAATAGATAAGAAATAAGTATTTTCTAAATGGGCATTTTCACATTTTCCATGTCCAGCATTTACACACTGTCTCAATTTCAATTGTTGTCCTTCAACACAGCAGTCAGAGCTTTAATTGCTGTTTAGTCCAAACTCTCCAGGTCTCTGTTAAAGTTTATGGAACTGTACGCAGTGTTCAGAGCTTCTTAGTTTATATCTCTACACACAGAGAGATGCTACTCTGTTACCTGATACTGCACTGGGATGTCTGTCACACCGAGCAGTGGGTGTAAATGATGAACACAAGTGCTGACATTGTAGTTGACAAAGTTCAGCTGCAGATGCTGGTGGACATCTTAGCAATGTCTAAGTACCTGAAGGGAGGATGTGAAGAAGATGAGGCTAGGCGCTTCTCAGTAATGCCCATTGACAGAACAACAGGCAGTGGGCACAAACCGAAACATAAGAGGCTCTATTTGAACATGAGGAACCACTGTTGTATTTTGAGTGTGACCAAGCACTGGCACAGAGTGCCCAGGAAAGGCACAGAGTCTCCATCCTTGGGGATATTCAAAAGTTGTCTGTACATGTTCCTGGACAATTGGCTCTAGATGGCCCTGCTTGAGCTGGAAGGTTGGACCAGATAACAACTTTCAAAGGTCCCTTCCAACCTCAACCATTCAGTGATGCTGTGGTGAGCCTGTTGGAGTGCTTCCATCTGACAGGCTGGGTGGAAATGGACTGAAATGTAAGTGATGTGAGATCTAGAAGAAGGAAACAGTAAGTGATCTAAAAGGAAGAAGTTTTAAGCTATGAGGAACATTGTCAGAGTGACTGAAGCAAAAAGTAATTTGAGTTGTAGAAGGCTTCTGGTGATATATTTTAGCTCTTAAAGAGACAGTGGGTGTCCTCATAGGAAGTGTGCTGTTCTCCCTGCACAGAGAACCTGATATCACATTAGACTTGACATCCAGAGAACCACTAAATCTCTTACTTCAAATGATGGAGTATTGACCATAAGATGAAATCCTTCCTTTCCTTTGCTGTCTGTAATGTAAGAACACCAGGCAGAATTAGAGGATGTCTTCTGTTAGGAGGACAGTTAAACTTCCTGCAAGGCTAAAGGATCCTACTTTATGGATGTGCAGGTAACTGGCTGGTGTCTATCAGCCAGAGCCTCCCTGTCCTTGCAGTGCTGGACTGGCAGCAGAGGAGTTTATTTCTGTGTTTAATTTGATTGTACTGCAGAACTTAGAGGTGGAGGTGGAGAGACACACACACTGGCTTTAGAGTAAGTGCTGAAGCTCACTGCATAGTTCACAATCTTGTTAGAAGGAACATGACCTGCAATAAGATGACTCTGTTTCCCCCTCCCCGCTTCCCAGCATGCAGACGCCCCCAGTTCCAAACATGGCCATTTAAAAACATGTAAAAATCATAAATGAGACAGCAGCTGTGTACAGCTTCAGGAAAATGCTAAATTGCTGCATCACTGTGGACTCTAAATGACAATAAACCTTCCACCTCCCATAAATTAAGCAGACTTTCAAAAAAATGATATCTACAACTGCAACTTTTTATGGATGTTTGGTAACTTTAATCATTTTGCAAAATGCAATTCCTGGTCATAAATTCTCTCCCAAGTACAGATTTAGGGAGAGCTAAAGCACTGCAGTGAGTTGATAGGTAAGTTTTAATCTGACAGTGCCAAAAAGTCTATTAGATTTATCCTGAGGCAGTGGCTGCCCGGTAATTACAACAGGGCAGACTTAGAGGTTTTGAATACCAGGAAGGTGACTTAAAGGGTATGTCACAGGTTCAGGAACTTGGAAATACTCTATACCTGCTTTTGAAAAGTGATTTTTGAAGCCACCTTCTTTTAATGAACTAGTTCAGTGAAAGGCAAGAGAATAGCTGTGACCTTCCAGCATAAGCTCTGGTAACAAGTATCTTGTAATCATTGAAAAGAAGTAACATAATCCTTCTTTCTTGTATTTGTTTTTCATACAAAAATGACATTCCTGTATCCACATGGCTGAGACTTTTCATCTTGTAGTACTACACTTCTTTTTTTTCCTGGTGTCAGTCCTTCAGCGATCTCAAAATACTTTAGAAATTCAATTTTGTCAGTTGATAGTTTATTCCTGTTATGTAGATGGGCTGTTTGAGAGAGTATTTTTCTTACTAGTGTAGCAAACTCAGGAATGACATTAGGTGGATCTGCTTTGGCAGGGGGGTTGGACTAAATGATCTCTAAAGGTCCCTTCCAACCTCTACCATTCTATGTGTCTATGAAATCTGAATTTTCTCTCTCTTTTTCCATTGTGCAACCCATAGGCTAATAATTCACTACAAATATGGAATGCACACACACTTCTGACACATGATGGGAAACAGAATAAGGATTAGGATTAGCCTGCTGTTTGGTGAATTGTTCCTTTGTTAAGTTATTGACTAGCTGTGGATTAATTCAGAACAAATAATGTTGATGTATGAACAAGAATGGACAGGGGAAGAGATCTGTCTGCATTCCTGAAGAGCAGCTGATGTCCTTAGTGCCAAGTTATAGAGATGAATCCAGGTCCATAAGTGGACACAGCTGTTCTACAGCGAGTCCTTCCTTCTGCTTACTCTGTATGAGATTTTATGTTGCCTTACTCACAAGATAGTGGGGGAAAAAAAAGACCCAGTTCCTGGAAAATGCTTTGAACGTTGTTTGTCAATGTTGCACACTTGCAGATGAACTGCAAGAACAATGCTTTGTGTTCTGTGCAGAAGGTCATAGCACTTAAGGGGTCTTACCATGGGAAAACACGTGAGGGAGAAGCTAACCCAAAGCTTCCTGATGTGAGTTGGTTTGAAAGCTTGGCAAAAGTCCTGTGTTTTTAAAACATCTGACAGATGAACTATGTAAAATCACATGTTACCTCTTCTGGGACATTGGGCAGCCATACTTGCATTAATGGCAGGTATTTAACTACTTACTAAAACAAATAAGATGTACTGTAAAGAGCTGAGTAAAGTCTCTCTTGAAATGAAGTGAGAACTGCAAAGGACCTAAATCCTCATGTGGCTGTTCATGTGCCATCAACTGCTAGGGACTGGAGTAATGTTGCTGAACTGTGCTGGACTATTCATGCCAAATCAATTAGAGATGGCATTTGTGATTAATTTCTTTGTTGGAAACATGATTGCACTTATTACTGCTCATCCTCTACAACTGTGTTATGAAGAAATACTTTTTTTCAGTATGTGAAATGATTTCGTTCAGTACCTGAGTTGAGTGTTCTGTTTACTTGGTGGGTTTTTGCAAAAGATAAGCATTCTATGCTATGACAGGGTGGCCTGGCTAACCATGCCTCCTTTCTCTGACTACTGAGTCTGTCCTGTATACTTCAGTAAATAAATTTAACAGGAACTGAGAGGCAGCAGACCATTCATTTAATGAGAAGAGCTTGACTAGTCAATATTACAGATGAGAAATTCAAATGAGCTAATAATGCTATTGGAACATTGACTTTTCACATTTATAACATTTTACTTTCTATATTTCAGAATTTTTTTTCCTTTTTAAAAAACCCCAGCTATCAGCTCATTGTGGGTTTTTTTCCCCCAAAGCACTTAGGAACATTTTCATACTGCATTTTCATAGTAGGGGGTTAATAGCACCACTGAACCCAATTCCTTGCCAGTGTTGCCTGTTCGCCCAGGGAGAGGAGTCTCTCAGTAAGACTGCATGCAGAGGGAGCTTCGTTGTGCTTTTTTTTCCAGCATCACTTCTACATTTAGACTCAAGACTTTTTTTGCTTAGTTTTAGCCCTGTGTGGGTATGGATCATGTTAGGTGTGCATATGGTTAGGAGGGCATGCACTCAATTCTGTTTCTGTTGCCTTTCTGTTCAGCTCCAGAGGCAAAGCTGCATATCTGAACACTTACAGAAAAGGAAACCATAGGTCCTAAAGTTACCTGAGGGAAGACAATATTTACAGTTATATACAGTATTATTTGGCTCAGGAGCAATTCTACCTTCAAGTGACAATTTGAGGTGACATTTCCAATGATGTGGAAGAAAAACCACTTTCCTGAACAAAAAAAAGAATGTTTTAGTTGTTATTTTTTTAAATAAGGAGCAAAATATCACCATTAGACAAATTATTTGAATGCTTGCAATGTTTTTTAAACCTTGCTCATATGAATCAACCATTCCTAAATTGATACTTTCTCAAACAAGAGTATTGTAGTTACATATATCAGCCAACTGTCTGATGGCCACTCTGATATCTTCTTACTCTATAAACTAGAGGTAGCACTTTTAGGGTGCAATATATCATGGTTGACTAATGTATCATCAACTGTCTGATAAAAGGCCTTACTCCCAACAACATATGAATATTTAAATTACTGTTAATTATTTATAGTCTGGTTTTATTAACACTGACTTACAGCATGGACAAGTAGCAGATGAAGCTTGTTATGCTCCACAGTTGAACATGCATCTCAAACAACAGTACTGCTGCTGAATGGAAGGTAAATTCCATGGTTTGATCCTTGATTGATTTCTGGGACAGTCTGGAGGAAGGTCATAGAACTGAGGCACAAATTGACTGAAGTATTTTAGGGAGAGATTCTAATATCTGTATGAAAGTTAGACTAGAAGTTACTGTTTCACACGCAAATGTTTCTCAGTGCAGCATCTCGGCTGACAGCTGTATCCTGCCATTATCTCTCCAAAATCTGTAACTTGCCATTAAAGTCCCAAGTGATGGCTCTTAGAAGCCTCTCACTTGAGAGACTCGTCCTCAGCCTCAAGTCTTTCATCAAACTTAACCTAGGTTATCCTGTTTTCATTTTATCTCTTTTTGTGTGGTGTGAAAATGCCTTTTTCCCTTCTTGGTAATCAGATACTTTGCATATCTGCCACCTTTTTTGAGGTGAGCTCTTTTAACCCCTTCCTGGCTAATCTAAGAGTTCTAGTCAACATTTTCTGTCATTTTTTTGCTGTTGTCCTTTCAGTTTCTTGTTGTTTTTTCCATTGATCCTCTTTGAATTCCCTTCAGGTTGTTGTCAGTTCTGGAGTGAATATTGGTGAATACAGTCTATATAAATACCTGGAGAGGCAGGTGCATTGCTAAGGCAACATAATACATACAACCTAGTGCAGTATTCCATATGAACTAACAAGAAATCCCTAGGCTGGATTTAAAACTCTCTGGTCTGTAACACAAGGTGATGCCTCTGCATATGTTGACAAGATTTCATTAGCCTTTTCTGTAGCTATGTCTTCTTGCAAAACCATATCTAATCTTCAGTTTGCTGTCTCTGCTAGATCTCTTTCAGCACTGCAGCTTCTTTGGATCTCCTCTCTCTCTCTCTCTCTCTCTTTCACTGAGTGTCTGCATTGTGGATTATTTTCCCTGGAGGTATTAGTGTATATTTTTCCATATATGAAGATAAGAAATGGAAGAGGCAGAGATGAAAAGAAAAACAATTACTTGAGAGCAGAAATAGAAAGAGATACAAAGCAAAGACTGACAGAGAGATAAGGGGGGGGAAAAAGCAAGGAAGAATATGGAAAAATGAAAAAGGAGTTAAATAATCAGAATAAATTAATTAATCAAAGTGGAGATCATTTGGACTAGAATAGCAAAGCAGCAATGCAGAGAGCTAAAAGGAGACGGGGATAAGGATAATGAAGGATAAGTTGAAATGTAGTATATACTTTCAAAATGACACATCTGAAAGTGCTGTTTGACTTGTTAGACCTGACCTTTAGCAAGGCTGGCACAATCTGGACACTGTAAAGTTTTGTGACATAGGGTTCTGAGAAACATCAAATTTCTCCCTTAACAAAAGCAGTGATTCTTAATATGGTGATGCTTTTGTTTGCAGTTCAGACCTCCCTGGTTTTTACAGTGGTGACTCATGATTTTTATCCTTGTATTACAGATTGCAAAGAAATACATTTCTCTCAGAGTCATTGTCCCTGAGTGACCCCACCGTCCCTAAGTTTCTGCAGTGCTGTGGTTAGAGAGAAAGAATTCTTGTCAATTCTCACACCTCCCCTCACTATGGATGCTCTTTTATCATAGGGGTTAATTATGATTTGTTGACCTCTTCTTTCACCATCTTGCCTCAGATATTTCATCAGACAATGTCCATATCATCCAGTCACTGCTTAAATTTAAGATAGTTACCAGAAAAGTGATTTGCTTTCCTTCTCCTGGTGACATTGTGAGCTCCCAGTGTGCAAAGCAGCCTGCTTTCTGTGAGATGAGGGGGTTCACAACCACATGGAAACTGGCCACAGTGAGGGAGAAGGGGATCCTGGAGCCAAGCCCTAACTAGTTCCTAGAAAAGACAGTAAATCAGGGAGGAGAATGACACTATCAGCAAATGAAGGTGGCTGGGGCGGGGGGAAGTGCAGGGTAGGACTTAGTTCAGTAACCAAGTTGCCTACATTCAAAGAGCTAATGTAACAAATATTACTGCTCAAGGCATTCTCACTATTGCCAGGGGCTTAATATGATTTGCATAGTGTGTATGGGAATTCCTGGGGGAGAAAGACAGAGATCATTAAATGAAAACAAATAATAAATAAGCTTCTTACAGCCCCCACAGGTCCACAAATATGACTGTACATGGGGCACATAGGCAAAGAAAAATGGCTCAGTGAATATAGGGAGAAGAATCCATAAAGCAGAGAGGCTTCATTTTCCCCTTTTCTATCCACAGACAATGCATTTGCTTAGTGCTAAGGAGGGTCAAGTGACTGTCACAGACTTTGCACTGAAGAGATGTAACCTGTGCCACAGCTGCCAGCCATTCTGGCTTGAAAAGGTCAACTCCCCAGACACAGGTGGTAATGTCACAAGTTAAGTACATGAGGGCCTCCAGAGTGCATCCGGAACAGCAGATGAGCAACATCTAACCCCACTGAACCATGCAGTTGTCATGAGGCTGGGAGGAAAGGCAGCCTGTGTCCTTAGTGGAGCTGCACATTTTTTTCTTCATTAGAAGATTTTTATGATCCCAGGCAGTAATGTTACGTTGCACAAGAAGATCAAGGATGCTAGGAGATTTCATGGCTGTAGGTGTTGTGACTTACTTATTCCATGTTATGGGCTGCTGTGGTTCAGCTCAGTAGCTTAGGAAAGTCTTTAACTGTGACCTTCTCTGTGACTCAGATCACAAAGATTTTCTGTCAATTTGGTCTGGGCTAGATTTGAAATTATGTCTTAGAAGTGAAAGACTCAGTGGATGAATCCAGCAGGTTAAGCTCAATTATTGGATACACACTTGTACTACTCTGTTTTCTCCAGGAGATCACAAATAAATGTAAAAGGCTGATTTGTCATATCCCATGAAACAGTTAAGCATGGCTTTAATTATAAACAGCATAAAACAAGGCTCAGTTTCATATGACATGACAAGTTGTGTTTTGTACCTCACAGGGATTGAGGCCAACACCAAATCAGCTCGTGTGACAGAATAATGTAAGTTCTCTGGTCTCGTTATTGTTTAGTTACATAACAATGTTCAAAGAGAAGAATGGTTTTGTTGCTTTCCAAAGAGAAAGGATAAAGTTTAGTCTGTCTTTTTCAACAGGCTGATAAATTAGATATGAAACAGAAAAATCATCAATGATAGAATTCAAAAGATGAAAGCTTTCTTATTACAAAATCTAATTGTGACACCAAGTATGAATGGAGATGGGAATGCACAGCATCAGGATGTGATACCTCTTGGGGATCTGTTTCTATCATCTCAGGCTGACTATTTCAAGTAAATGTGAATGAGTCATTCATAACAGTTTAAAAAGTAGCTTCATGCTGTCTGCTGCAGCCTTTAGCAGATTTTAATTGCTGTTTTTCCTATATTTGAACCTGCAATGCATTGAGGAAAATAAGTCACATGAAGCCTTCAGTGCAGAGACTAGGTGCTACTTCTGTGTGCACTAGTGCTTAGCACCTGTGGTAGTTCAGCTGAAATTGAGGGTGTGCAGGGGCTCTGACAGTTTGTCAGAACTCTTGTCTCTTGGGACTTCTCAGATGTCACAGCAGGATCCGACTTGAGTCACTTCTGAAAATACTCAAACGGTAACAACTGAAACTGCCAATAACTCTTGTAGCTGTGGGTTGAAATTTCCCCCTTATGCCTCTAATTTCAGCCTGCAAAGTACGTTTCTGGGGGACTATAAGTGACTTATTCCTATAGTGATATTAGAGTATCCTGAAAGTTGCCCCCACTTCTTTTGAAAGTTCATTTTGGGATAACACATGTGTACCCATCACCTGATCATAACCACGTGATACCTCTGCTTGGAGCATCTGAATTGCCAAGCTAAAACATGTCTCAAGAGTCATTTAACAATAGATGAGAATTTTTGGCATTTCTTAGATGTTTGGAGAAGGAAGAAGTAACCACTTCAGAGCTGATTTAACCCACAAAACCAACCTTTCAGACAGACTTCCCCAATTCCAGTGCCTACATTGAGGTAGTGGGACGTGTCCATCATTACTCCAAATGCAGTGAAGCAACTGCAATTTTCTCTGCTCTTGCTGGAAGCCACAGCTCTTCAGAAGCACAGCAAAATGTTTTGGACAAGGCTGTGAGCAACTAGATCTAGTTGTGCTCACTGCACGGGGGGTTGGACTAAGTGACCTTTAAAAGTCTCTTCCAACCCAAACTATTCTATGATTCTGTAGTATTATGAATCAGACATTCACAGAATCACAGAATCTCAAGGCCTGGAAGGGACCTTGAAAGATCATCTAGTCAAAAGAAAGAATCTGGGATGATCATTTGGAAACCATGATGGTTAATGTGGTCATCTTAGAACCTCTAACAGTTCAAACTCAGCAGCTGGTTTCATGTACACATTAGATTACAATCAGGAGAAAACCCCAGAGTTCTTATGAAGGATCAGATACTTTCTAAAAGGGCTTGAAATAAAGCTGGAATGTGCTAGATGACAGGGGGAAGACACAGTATTGACCAGACTGCAGCTCCTCTCTGTGATGACACTGAAAAACTCTGACATGTTTTGATTCCTGTTGTATTTCTGATCCTTTACAAAGTTGAGGCCATTCAAAGAGTTGAGAAAAGCTCTGAATGAAAGTTCATTTGAGTAGAAGATGCCCTGCAAGTGTGAACCAAGCATAAAGTACAGTTGTCTGCTGGGCTTAGTTGCCCCTGCAACTTTTTTTGTCTATCTGCTCATTTTTCCTAGGTTGGCATATTTGTGGATTAATACCACTGGGAGTTAAGGACTTGCTGTGACTCTCACTCTTACTTATAGGAGTTTTGCCTGCAGCAGTCACATAGTTGAAAAATATAGATCCATGTGACTGCTAAGAGACCACTGAGAAGCCAAGTAAGTAGGACTCATGGCCATTTTGCAATTCCACCTCATTAGACATGTTTTGGGGCTTATGATTGTGCTGTGAGGATAAATAAGTATAAATATTATATTTGCCTCCAGGTTATCTTTAAAAATGTATTTCTCTGTCTCCCTCCCCCTCTTTCTTTCTCCTTTTTTTTTTTTCTCCCCTCTTCAATTTTCAGTGTAGTGTGTCAGCTCCTGGTAGGTGAGTTATCAACTCTGTGGTCTCACACTATGGTGGCCCAGCATAAGGTATTACATTGTAAAGGGTTGCCTTATGCTGCCAATTACCCAAGGTTCTAGAAAGCAATGTGGCAGCAGTGTGATTAAGTCCACATTGCAAGAAGAAATTCACACATCCCCAAAACTACTGTTAGGAGAAGCCTTCCATAATTGTACTTGTCCTCCAATGCTGTATTTTTCAAACTGTAAACAAGTGGTGATAGCTACCTTTTTAATCATTTGAATAAGTCTTGTGAATTATCTTTGAGGCATAAAAGAGCAAAACACCACAACAAAAAACTTGGGGAAATACATACTGAAACTGATGTTACTACATTAAAAAACCTGGCTACACCAAAACCTGGCCCAAGCAAAACCACTGCAGCTACCCAGTTGTTGGGTTTTCTTAACCACACCTAAGTGCAAATTCTCTCTGAGCACACTGATGCATTTTGCTACCTGTGTGTCTCCCATGGAGTTCATGGAATCATGCCAATTCACACCAAAATGCACAAATCACACCTATCCC
This sequence comes from Urocolius indicus, assembly GCA_013401255.1. Taxonomy (NCBI): domain Eukaryota; kingdom Metazoa; phylum Chordata; class Aves; order Coliiformes; family Coliidae; genus Urocolius; species Urocolius indicus. The sequence continues at coordinate 157,697 of WBNH01002980.1, read as the reverse complement.
TTCTCTTTCACCTCAATTCAAAGACCAGGTGTTTACAAAAATGAATGGGCTGATTCCTGAAGGAAAGGATTTGCAGGAGATTGCTGGAGGGTGGGAGGTGTCTAAGGGAAGCAGTGCTTCTGTGGTTATTACAGTGTCTCTTGTGTGTGTGCTGTTAGTCTCTGTTAGACATGTCATCATGAGTTGTATGGACCTTTTAGCTTAGCTTGGAATACTCACTTCTACATATTTCCTGATTTTGCTGTTATGGCTACTGGCACTGGCATTAGGACAGAGCCCTATTGAACAGTTCTCCAGTCAACTGCACTGGTTTCCACCTCTATATTTACTATTTTCACAGATTTTAAGAGCTCCTCACCAAGATATCACTAAGATATCACCATCAACCACTGTTATTTACATGTGTACAAAGGGACTGTATTAATCAGTACAGGGGTGACAGTGGTGTAGGGTATGGTCTGAGGAGCCAAGCAGAGTGAATCTGCATCCTGATTTATCTGGCTTGGTATGATGCAAAGCACAGCATTGTGCAGGTGAAATATGCTGCTTTTTTCTGTCCCAAATTTACAAGGGCCACATAAATGCTGCAGATGCCACTGTACTGCATTCATGTACAGTCCTGCTCCACAACTGCTGCTGCAGTGCAGAACAACACAGTCACCAAACTAATCCAACCCTCTGCTACAGAGACAGTACTTTCCCTGAGGAGCGTGCCAGCAAGCAAAAGGGTGGTAGCACTACCTCAGAAGGACCTCAACATGCACATGGAGATGTAGCAGCACTATTTTTTTGAGTTTCTTAAAGGTATTCCTGCTCTTTTCTCCCTTACAAGCATCTTGTCCTTACTCCAGTGTGAAGATTCAAATTGACTGTAGTTAATGCAGGTTTAGTCAGTGTAAATGTTCCAATAGTCAGCTCCAGTGGTTCCTGTTTTCATTCCTACCCATCTGGGAGATCTGAAAAGTGGCATTTTAAAATTATGATCTACCTTTCAATATACAGCCCTCTGAATGACTGTCATGATTGGTGCTGTAGGAATTTATAGACCCTCAAATGTAACAGATGCTGCCTGTGTATGGAAAAGCCTGAAATTATTGAGTTGGTCTTTTAAAGCAGTCACTACATGATGCACCAAGAGCTGTTCTTTTAAAGTAGAAAGCAACACTAGGGTTTGTGTAAGTCAGATGCTTATTTTGGCTCACTGATGTTTCCAGACAATGATGCCAGGAAATACTGTTGCCTTTTCCTATTCAAGTTTTAAGAGGCTATTTATTGCTTGGGGCTCCTGTAGAGCATAGGTCTGAATACCACGAGGTGGCACTGTGCAAGGACTTTGATTGATTTCCTTATCAGACCAGAAAAGTTGGACTAGATGATCATCGTTGATCCTTTCCAACTGTAACTAATTTTTCCCAGTAAAAGTAGATGTTGGAAGGACATGCATGGATCCAGAAGGATTTGTGATTTTACAAATGGCACTTTATACTGTTTTGCACTGATAATGCAAATATATGTATTGCAGATACTTGAGTATATGCTCAAGTTAACATATGAAGCCAGTTTTTTTTATGCTGATCATGTCATCTTTTACTTAAGGATCAGAAAAGGGATTTAAAAACAGTGACCATAGTTTTCCTATACTGACCCTCCTCATTCTGAAGTATGAATAACACAGAGCAATCTTAAATGGCAAAGTCTGAGAAGCATGGGGCATTTTCCTGGATATGTGTGTATACACATAGTGAGCAAACAGATGTGACAGACAGCAGAAAGAAACTCTGCTTGTGTTTGTTTCCAAAGTGTTTTCACTGAGATCATTAAAGTATTTGGGAAAACAGTGTGAGATATCAGTTAGGAGCAGTTAGTGGGTAACCAGGAACTGTGAGCACTAAATAACAACAAGCTTTGCCAATAAGAGGTACTTTTTTTTTTTTGCCTTTCTTAATAAGCATGTATTTGTTTGAATAGTTTTACAATGATAATAGGAAAAAAAATGCATCAAAAACAGTGACTTGATCTACACACAACATAGTCATAGACAGGGTGGATTCATAAATACTCTCTAAGGTTAGTCAAAACACAGTATACTGGGAAGAAATCATCATTGCTGCAAAACTTGTCTAAAACAAGTTCCTTTATGGCAAGAATCCTGAGCCTGCATACTCAATAAGTAAATCTCTAACAGTGAACAGAGCTGAAAAGAGTCTTGTAATTCTCCATGAACAGATACTATATCCAGAAGGCTTCACATGTCTCTTTTTCAGTAGGGTACAAAGTCTCTCTACATAATCTCCACAGAAAAGATGTTGGATATAACCCCTGGCAAAGAGTAACTTCCTTTCAGTAGCAATGCTCTTTAGCTAGAAGCTGTATACAGATGAGGTTCATGCTTGGTCCTGTGGGAGGGGTATAATCATATTCTGTTTCTGGTCAAAGTAGACATTGGTCTTCTAATCATAGAAGGCTTCCTCACAATTTTAGCAATGCTTTTGACTCAGTGGGGGACCCTCAAGGTAAGTAAAAATTGAGATGCAGCTTGTAGCGTTTCTGCAGTGTGTTTTCACATGTGGGATAGACTTTAACTGTGGTACCCTTTGGTTGCCTGGGTTGGGTTTTTTTTTCTCTGTTTGTTTCTGTTCTCAGGTCTAGTTCCAAGTTTTAAAAGCTCGAAAAGAATTAGTGTCTTTTGAAGTCCTCAGAGTGAAATAGGTGATGTCAGGCTGTTTGGGTAATGGAAGTGACAGTGTTTTGGGGAGCTTTGTGCCATTGCACTGTAATACATTTGCATTTATCATCTCATATTATTTCAAATTGTTGTCTTTAGGAAGTCAGAGAACCTGCCCTAGGAAGTTATTTGACTGAATACTGGTGTGTTGCCTATAAATCTTGCAAAAGAGGCCATTTGGGTATTTGGGTACAGTGGCTCTTCAATTCATGCTGTTAAACAGAGACAACCTCATTGGAGCATCTGAGTGTTGCCTTATTTGTGAAAAGCTTTTTGATACAAAGTACCATCTATAGCAAAGTTCTGTTCAGCTTCGTATCTTTTTCTTCAGACCTATACATAATTTTTGACATACGTTCTTCCTCTCCATTCAAGGGCTCTCAGCACTTTTCCATTGGACCCTTCTCCTCCTTGGCTCCAAAATTCTCTTAGCTTATTTATTGTACATCCCACCCTCTGCCAAATTAATTATCCTGCTTTAAGGTGCCAGAGCAGAGTCCTGAGCAGAAAGGATGCTGGCTAGGCTGGTGTTGTGACTATAAGCCTTGGAAGAAGCACTCTACTAGGAGCCAATAGTGAAGGATACTGAAAGATGAAACATATTAAACTCCCAATAGCTGATTCTAAGCCCTACCCATTCCCTTAGAAACAAATCACATCCCCTCAAGCTTCACGTTGTCTCACTCCTGGAGTTAAAAACATAAACTGGTTGATTTTCATTTCCTGAAGTGTGGTACAAAAAGAGAATCCTGCAAACAATTAAAATTGCAAATTGCTTGTTTGCTTGAGATCAGATTTATTCAAAAGGCTGTCTACTCTTTGAGGACTGGAAAAAAGTTAGTTTTGAGATGCTTTTTGAACAAGGTAAGCTTTTGTTCAGATTATCCCGAGCATAATATGCCAAGGGGAATACTGTGCATTTGTTATTTCCTTAAAAAAAAAAAGGCAAATCAATGAACTGAAACATTCTCTCTGGACCTGTAATATTTATTTCAATGTTCTGTCAATAACTATAACAAGGTTAGTTTTCTATCAGATTACTTGGAGGAATCATTTGAGGGAAGTTCTATTTGGTAAGCTCAATTGCAAAAAGCAATCAATAAGGAAAAAAAAAAATCCCTTGTTGTTATTGAAACAAACCACCGTGGAGCTCTGAGGAGTTCTCTCAGAACAAGCATTTATGTCTCTCCTCCAGAACTCTTTTGCTGGCACCTGAAGGCCAATTTGCTAGCCTTTCTTCTCTCTTGCTTCTAAATGCCAAAGGAGGGGAAATGAAAGCGCTCAGGAAGTCTGAGACAATGTTTGAAGTACTAGTGTAGCATTCTGACTATTGCAGTTCTGTTCCTTGTTCATAGGAAATCCCTGTTGACTTCTTTTGTACATGAACCAAGCCATAATCCCTCTCTGTATCAAACCCTCGTGTGTAAAATCTTGACAACAGCGCTTCTCAATTCAATGGTCTTCTCGAGGACAGTGTTATAAAAGCAATGCAAACCTCATAATGCAGTTTCCCCATTTATTTGTACCACCGGAGAAGAGAGCCAGGCTTGCCTGTCCTGCTGGAATAATCTTTCCTTGACATTACCAACCCCTGCTGAATCTGCCAGAGGCGACGTTCTCACGGAGTTCTGTGCTGCAACCTCGCCTCTGCTGTTATCAAGGATGAGACAGAGTGGAGGTATGACAGCACACTATACATTTGAAAGTACTCCTGTGACTCCTGTGCAGTTATATTATCCATTTGGCCCAGAAATGGTGAGGTTTGTCATCAGCTGCCAAGCAGGACTGGGGAAAGTAAAGCCAGGATGAAAACAAGCACAAAATAGTTTAAAACGAAATTGAGAAACAAAAGTGTGAGGATTCTACATCCAATATTCCTATTGTAACACACTCCTATCCTACACCCCATTGTTCTTATTAAGTGCATTTTCCTCTCAGTTTAAGGGACAAAGAAAAGTCTATGTAACATAATTTCCCATCTCAATTATTATCCCTGATTTCTGTGTGATCTGCAATATCTGTTGTAAGTGATTGTTATAGGTGTGAGTACAAGCTGCACATTTTTAACCTGCCTGTGTTATATTTTACAATCCAGCATTTGATAGGAGCCTGCCTTCTGTGCAGTTTGTTTTTACAGCACTCTCAGGAATATGAGGGAGCTCTCATGCTTCTTGAAGGTGGAAGTAGTGACATTAAAGCCTTGTAAACATGTAAAACCTTAGAAAAGATGAAATATTTTGTCAACCAGCTTGAGAGGAACCTACTACACACAGTGGTGGTGGCTAAAAGCAAACCATGTCTGCAGTAGGATAGTGATGTCCTGTGAAACAAAAAGAAGAAAAAAACCCTTAAATAACTACAACTGTGCTTAATGTTGAATTAACTAGTGTCACAGTTCTGAAGCCTCTTGATTTGACATCAGTGCATTTCTGCATATTGCAGCCTATTGTTCCAGTTACACATGATGCTCATTTTAAGCTGAATACTTGATTTCTACTGAAAAATCACAGTACATGCACTTAAATGTGGAATTTTTCAGTATTAAAACAGCTGTCCTAGTGCTGAGGCGGTCACCAGCCAGTAAAACTGTGTGCAATATCAGTTTGTATCTTCTTCATGCACAGAAATGGTGTGGATGAGCCTAATTGTCTTGAAGTTTTGCACAAGCATTGTGCTATTTGTAGCTGTACACATCCTAGTTCCTGGCACAACTGTGCTAAGTCTGTGCCTGTATAGTGTGTGAGCTGAAACTGCACCCTGCATGAAAACTGATGCTGCCAGAGCAAAGATTTGGGCTAGAAGAGCCTTTACCAGATCATTTGAGAGCCAGTTCTAAGAAGTTTAATTTTCAGACTTGGATTTTTAATCTTCCAAAGGAAATCTTGGTGTAAGGCAAAAAAATCCCTACCTCATTGAAAACAGAAGTTGTGTTACCACAGTCAAAATAAAGCACTTGAAAGCAATTTCTTTGAGGTGGTGTTGTGCAATAGGCAGGAGGCAAACACAAACAGAGTCCCTTTCCTTCATTCAGCTACATCAACACAATGCATTGACAAGGGCCCACTCTTGTGGGAGCAGTTGGCCAAAATTGCTTTTATAATATATTCTGGAACAGCAAGTAGGGAGGTGCCAGAAGCAACCCAAAGGAGACAGGGAATGATATAAAGGCTGAATGTGAAATACATTTCTGTGATTATATATAGTCACTGAAGTGAAGCTGAAAAAAAAAAAAAGAGGGTAGAGCTAGTGAAAAAAAAAAGCTAATAAAGATAAAACCAGTGCTTGGTAAGACCAGTTTCCCCTTCTCAAGTGTGAATCCTCTTAATACAGCTGTGTTAACAGTAATGGAGAATCTCAGGTGTTTTGTTTGCCAGAAGGTTGTTGGATTTAAAACATTATTGCTTAAAATTCCAGACAACTTGAGAACTGCACAAATTATGAGGAGCTTTTGTGATTGTGTTTTTTTTTTTTTCCCAGATTGCTACTAGTGTTTATAAAGGAGTAAAGGAGAAGGGAAGAGACTGGCATCCAAAAATACATCATTTTGGTCATTGCAGAACTTTGATCTAAGTCTTTCTCTTAATCTCTCCATAGTTGTGGAGGCATCACAGTTGTCTATGGCGTTGGGTTTTTTTTCCCCTAAATAGAGGGGTTTTAACCTTTTGGTTACCCTTCCAGGATAGTACTGTGACAGGACAGGGAACAGAGGACATGAGCTAACTTTGGCTGATGGAGGTTGTGAATCTGAATTCTTACATTCTTTACAATTTCTTCTCCAGTAACCTGAGAATGTGATTAACAGTGGCAGAAAAAGAGAAACTATGTTCATAAGGTTATGATCTTGTGGCCTACAGAAAACTAAGAGGTCCCAGCCCACACAAACTGGCTTGGATAGACAGATCAGGGAGACATGTAGAGAAATCAAGGAGGAAAAAAAATGTCATTTAACTCTCCATTTTATGTTAACCTTAGTGTTTGACAGACACCATGGATGAAAGAGTGTGAGAGTGAATATGTGACATTGCTCTCTGTTGTTCTTCTATAGGCACTTAAAAGTTTGAAATTAATTAAGCCTTTTTTTTTATAAATGCTGAGTTATGTTTTCTGTGTGTGCACAACCAGTAACATACTCAGGAAGAGAGGGAAAATAGAGCTTAGAAACAGTAGAAACAAAACTCTCTTTATAGCATGGTTTGGCCTTTCCTATGCCAACATCTTCCAGCACATTAGAGATTGCAATCATGATGTTTCTACATTGCTTGTGAGTCAAGTCAGAGGATCTTCATTTCTGCCTCCAAGTGCAGTGTGAGTGAGGGAGGTGACATCATCTTTGAATATTCTACTAGTATGTTAATTACACTGGAACTTTGGTTTAACGAAATACTTAAACTTGTCATTTCCTTAGAAACTGGGATTCCAACAACTGCAGATACATTGGGCAGAAATGTGTTAACTCTCTATTTGCCAATACCATTAAAGATAATGAGAAACAAATCTATGCAGATGTCCTGTGCCTAGAGCAGATAAGTGATTTTCCCTCTGTAACAAAAGGTAAAAAGCCTATTCATTGAAATGCTGCTAGAAATTATTTCTAACTGGTATGAAAGAATCCTTAAATCTCTATATATTGCTTTTTACAGTTTGGGCTTAAATTACAGTTAATAGTTCCCATAAAAGAGACAATAGGAGAAATACTAAAATGCAGAATCCTTGAGTGTTCAGTGCTGCCCACATTTCCAGTCATAGCATCATCCCTGATGGTTTCACTTTCAAAAATCAACCCAGAAAGTTATTTATACCAACACAAGGTCTCTCTCTGCAGAGCTGCTCTTCAGCAGTTTGCTCTGTAGCCTGTCCTGGTGCATGGGGCCGTTCCTTCCCAGATGCAGGACTCTGCACTTATCCTTGTTGAACCTCTCCATTGCTTGCTGGAAAGGTGTTTTTGATGCAGGTCTGTATCAGAGTCTGAGGGTATGAATGCAAGGGGCATTGCCAACTAGGCTGCTACCAGGTGTATTGTACAAAGTTTGAGGAAGGCTCTTGATTCTGCCCCATTTTGGTTTTGTCTGTTCAGTCTTCTGGGGCTTCCTCTTGCACAAATGTTTTGCATTCTGCTTGGATGTTGTGCCAAAATGGGGAAAATGTTCCAGTCAGATAAGCATTCATTCAGCAGTCAGAAATGGATGAATATGCAGAGTCATATTCTTCAAATTCCTTTCTCCTAATCTTTATTTTTGCATGAAACATAGTAATAGGAGCAACATTGCTCATTGCCTTAGGCAGCTAGTCATGCTAGTTTCTTGAATTACTACCTGATTGTTGCATAGAAAGGTAAATAGGCTCAGGATTCAAATAAAAGCAGCATTATCACTTTGAGAGAGCTGGACCCTACCCCTAACTAATTTCCTCATCTCCCAGTGTTGTAAAGAGAAGGATGAAGTGATAGGTGGATTCAAGAATGCCAAAAGATTGGTTGAGTGTGAAGATATAGACAGAGGCAAACATCTGAGGAGGATGCAAGTCTTGGCTCACTTGTGTGAGTTGGAGTCAAGTTGTGTTTTTCTATCAAGCCTGAGCATGCTTTTCGGAAAAGGTGTGTAGCAGTTATGGGAGTTTTCTTCATCTGTTGAGCCATGTGGTTGCAAAGGTCTCCTCACCTGTTTCTGACAAGACTTGACACACTTCCATCTCATGGCAAGCACAGCACAGCTCAGGCCATGCACTCCATTTCTTTTAACCAGGGCCGTGCAGTCAGGAGGGGAGAAGAGGTTCATTCAGTAAAGTATGTCTGAGGGACTAATATCTGAAGCTTGGCTTTTGCATACACAGATACACAAGAGTAACCCCCAGAAGCTTATTGTTTGCACAAAAATTACTGCAGTCTCAGACACTGAGTATAATCTATCTTTACACTGTAGGAACCACTCTCCACCCATCCCCAAGGCTTGGCACTGCTCACACTGGTTGTGGAATATGTGCTGTAACAGGTCAAAGAGTGTTGCCAGTGACGGGTCTCAAAAAGATTCCCCGTTCCTGGAGCATTATGAGGATCCAAAAAGTATCTGCAGTGTGTGTTTCATTGCATGGTTTTTAGGCTTTTGGAGCTAACAGAGCTATTATGCATGAAACATAAGCTGTCAACAAACTAGCACATGCCTTGGGCAACAAGCAGTTCTTGGTTTGGGGTTTTCTTTCATATCCTTCATCTCTGGAGTGTCAGTGGTGCATGATGATGACAAAACACTCATTCTTAGCTAACAGCTCCTTAGCACAGAATAAATTAACAAGAGCAGAGGTTTCTCCTCCCTTCAACTCCTACAAAGCATGGCTACTCTGGCTTGCTTCTGACACTTTGCATCTTAGTGCTTGACTTGGCCTGGCTCATGCTTCTGACCCACGTGGGAAGTAAGAAAGCAAGTGTGTATAGGGAGAGGATGGACTCAATATTGTTATTCCATGTTTGCCTCTTTGTCTTTTCTTTTTACAGTTGAATATTAATGAGCAGCGGTACCTGGCCTTATCAGCACCTTAATTACAGGTGAGATACTCAGGTTACTGTGGTTCCTCCCCTGTGGTTTTAGCTGTACTGTCAGGTTTCTCTCTAGATTGTTAAATTCTCATTTTCATTCATGTTTGATTTTACCACAGCCTGCTTCTTATGACTTAAAGCTCTGTCCAGTTACCTGGATGGATGGATGGATGGATGGATGGATGGATGGATGGATGGATGAAGGTACACTTTAAACAATTCATCTTATTAAAAAATATTGTCTTTTTCATTGTTTGGTGTTCTCCAAAAGAAAAGTTCAACAGACACCAGGGAGTTCTATGAGACAGGCTTAATTTCTGACAGTGCCTGTGAGACAGGGATAAATAAAAGCTGCCAGGTATGAAAGCACTTTTTTCTCTGCTTGTGTCTGCAACATGTTGGCCTTACAGCTTTAAGTCATCCACTGTGTATTTACTGAAAGGTAATGTAAATGGCTTAAATTTAGCTGAATGCTTTACTACCTTATACTCAGGAAGTTCTTGAAACTAAATATGAAACTAGAAATGTGAATCAACAGCCCAGACTGCCAAACAGGGCTTTGGCATTGGATGCCAAGCATAGATCTAAACAAGGTCGCTCCTGAGATCTCAGCGTTCACACTGACTGAAGCCCTGAGTTTATGGACCTTGATTACACCCAGCAGGGTATCCTGAGTGATGAGAGATAAAAAAAAATCTCTAGTCTGTCTCTTCAACATACTGTAACTGCTGTGAAGGTGGAGGGAAAGTCAGATTTGTACACGTCTCTCTTCCTTGTGCAAGAAAACTTTGCCTCCTGCCATCTTTCTGTTTGTGCATTTCTATTCAGCGATTTCTAATGAACATTTGCATTCTATAAGATGCCTTACAGGTTGTTTCTTTATTGTTAAATAATAATTGGTTTTACTTGAAAGTTCATCCCTGGTGTGTGGTAAGTCCCCGCTGAGCTAAACATGGACCAATTACCTGAGCACTGAGTTACCAGACAAAAGGAGATGTTCCAGTCCTTACACATGTATGTGTAAAAAATGCAGTGCCATATGGGATGTGCTCAAATAAACTATTGTCTTTAAGGGATTGTACTGTCAGACAACTTGGTATTGCTTATATTTCAGTTTGAAGATGTACTTGTTTGTTTTCACTTTGCTTTTTTAAGGAACAAAAATGAAAGGACGTTTTGATTGCTGTGTTAATGTCTTGAATTTTACAGTACTTGTTTGTCAGAGGAGGGCTTTGACTGTTGTTGGACTTTGCTCAAATACTAACTGGAAGTTTCATCATGTAAGTCAAGAGACAACAAATATCTATGAAATAATTCAGCTCATTCCCCAAGAACTGGTTCAGGATCATTCCTCACAGTATTGTTCTGTGTCCACTTTCATTTTCCTATGTCTCTTGGATTAGAGCTGCTGCCTTTTGTCATCATATCATGACAATGAGAAGGTAACCAAGTGAATCTCTTATAATTCTTGCTCTTGCACAGTAGATCAGAACACAAGTGTATGTGTACATATGGTTGAATTTAGCAGCAATAAATGAGGCTAGGATCACAGCATTCAGACTGACTTAAGTTGCAAGTTGATTACAACCAGCAGGGAATCCTTCAGTGATGAAAGAAGAAATATTCAACAGCCTGTCTCTCCACTGTTTCTGTTGAACACACTTTCCTGATTTCAAATTAGATGTCTGCAAGTTCTGGGAGTCAGGCTCCTTGTAAAGATGAAGTAAAAAAGGGAAAAGTAGTACTAACAGTACTGGGACCACAGCCTTGATTTCTCAGACAGCTTCTTTCCTTCCCTTTGCTTTGCGTCCTGTGTGAACTGGTATTGGTGTTATCCTACTAATAAGGCCATGAACACTCTGCCAAGTCTACCTGTCTTTGTGCTGGCACTGTTAACTGTCATAGTTTTATCTTTGTCAGGGCACCTAAGTTTCAGAGAACAGGAGTGATATATCATACTCTATATCCACAGTGACTTTAAAGTAGGCAGGTTGTAAGTTGGTAGACTGCAGAAACCATGCTAACATTTCTATAATCCTCACCTGAGAAACTGAGGAGTGAGGACAAGGTGGAGGAGCTGATGATCAGATTAGGGGAAAAGATGGATAATGTGACACTTGCCAGAGGTAGATAGCCATTACACATTCAGAAGGAACCTTGAACAAATGCACACTTCTCAGATGACCTGGCAAACCTGGCATTGTCATCTGTGTCCAAACACATTTCTAGCTTGTTTCAGAAAGTTATTTTGCCTAATGTAATTTGTGGCTAGTTGCTGATCTCTCCTAAGAAGGTTGAGCCTGGCAGACGTGTGAGAGTTAGGAAAGGCTGTGGCCAAAGCAAAACCAAAAAAATCCTCTAACCCCAAAATCCAAACTGTTCAGAAAAACTCCAGAATGGGAAGTTGATGTTTTAGGTGCTTCCATACAAAGATGCTGCTGTCAAAGTTGCTGTTCTGCACGAGAGTGTACAGACTGGCAAAATGAGCACCACAGAGAAAAGTCATAGAACAGCATGGTATAGAGCACTTTAAGCAGACAACCCATACTGCATGGGACAATAAACCATCAGGAGTAGGTTGAACAGTTTGGCATAATGGTCTCTTATTGGTTTCCTGTTTCATTAGGGTATTTGCTACTTAATCTGTAGTCTCTGAACTGGGGAATTCTATTCAACATGCCTGTAGTGGTGATGTCAGCACTTGATGGTAGTTACTTGTGGTGTGGGAAGATTTTCTTCTGTGTATACAGAAAGAAATGAGCAAATGCACACTGTACCACAGACTATTCAACTTTTCCATGTGTTATCTAAATGTTTCTTTGCAGATCTTTTTGAGGATAGCAGACAATTTCTGGAGCTGACACTGGGTGATCTTCCACATTCAGGTAAATATGGGGCTTTCCTGATTGTTATTTTTGTCTCAAAACAGGCAGTCCCTAGGGAGTGGTTCTCAGAAATCCATCCTCTTATGTCTGCCTTCTGCCATTCCTCTGGACATCTGTTTTGTTCTCATCCCTCCAATTGTCTGTACCTAAACCCTGTGGCCCCCCTGCTTTGCAGCTTATTTGCTCTGTGCTGATCCTTTTCACCTGTATGTTCTCAGGCAGCACCCTACACTTATTTCCACTGTGGTGAGGAGCAGAACAAGAAGTTTTCTGTACCCTACACAGCTTAGGACTTGGGAGAAGCTCTATACCCTACTCAGCTGTTCTTCACACATCTCCTTAAGTGCTGAGTGGAAAGAACAAGAGGTAACAAATGAACTGTCTCATGTATGTATTTTAGTTTGATCTAAAAAGAGAGCCTTTCTTGTTTGAAGCCAACATCCTCTTGGTTTGCAGCTAAATGATGCCCAACATCCATTGAGGGAAATGCTTGGGCTGATGCAAATTTCATTTCTTCAGGATCAAGACAGATGGAAAGCTCTCACATTGAGAGATCTCAAGAGATCTCTGTAGGTAATATATTAAAGAAAGAGATGCTAAAGGCTAGGAAGGCCTTTTTTAACAAGTCAGCACTATGGAATTCACTGCTTCACTGAGAAAGAGATGGGATTTTATCTTTTTTTCCCTTGTGGTTCTCACCACCCTGTTTGTGTGAGTGCAAAAGTTTGTGTGTGTGTCTCTGTGCACACACATGTGTGTCCCAGGTTGCTAGTGCTCAAAAAAGATCTCAATAGCTCTTTTATCCTCTTTTATTTCAATTTGGGAGGGAATCCTGAAACTCTGGGAGAATGATAATGCAGTTTGGTTGTAGCATCAGTTCCTGTGATGTTACTTAGGTGATGTGTTTCTTACAGGTTCCCTTTAAGCAGGAACTGTCTCCCATCGCACCCCACCCCCAGTCCCATCTGGACTCTGAACACTCCTCTCATTCTCTCTCTAAACCTAAAAAAGCTCAGCTGCACTCTTTTGTTCTTCTGCTTGTGCTCAGCCAGGCTGTATAACAGCACCCTTTCTCTCAGACCTTCTAAACCTGGCTGGAATTGCTGTAATGAATGTGTAAGTGACAAAAAGAAAAGCAGAGTGTAAAAGATGCTAATCAGCCTTTGTTCTTTTCAGACATGACATGCAGGACTTGAAGTATAGATTTTGTATGGAGAGAGATAGATTTTAATTAAGCATCTTAATAGAGAAATCCTTCTTGTTTTTTTCAGCATAAATTAAGGGAGTAACTTTGATGCAATATCATTTTCATCTAATCAGTAACATTCTGAAATTACCATGTTGTTTTCCATTAGAAATACCATCATCCAACAAATCAGATCAAATGATTTAACATGGCTATACTGCAGCCTCAGCTCACGTTAGCCAGAGCCTGTGTGTACACAGAGCAGCAGATGGTGAGTGAATTGACAAATGTTTATAGGGAGAAAAGGGCAGACAGTATCAACAATTTGATAGACTCCTTTGAATAAGGTGCCCCTTATCCCATCTAGATTCACTAATAATCAAACACTACCAGAGTCTGGACACCTGCATATAGGGAATACTGATTATTCACACCAATAAAGGGCAAATGTCATCAGCTTCTACTTTTATTCCCAAGTTATTAGTATCTCCATTAAAATGTTTGACTTGATACCTGGCATGAATGTAGAGCTTTTTGTTTTACATGAACTGATACATTGAGAGATTCCCATCAGCTTGCATTTTTCTTTTATTAGTATTTGCCATGATTTGAAGAATGAAAACAAAGTGCAAGAGGACAAATCACCTTGCAAAGCTCAGACAATACTTAGAAGTCTGGAAAGGCAATGGAGTTACTGCTGCATGATTGTGGCATCAGTAAATGTGTGTGGTGGCTGTGGCAGTTTAAACAACTGTAGCTCCTCTGAGTAGAATCTCTCTGCTGAGCCACAATACACATTTCTATTTCTAATGCAAAGACTTTACCCAAGAGTAAGACATTCTCAGTTGTTATGTAGGGAGTGTTGGTCTCTTGATCATTTCATCCAGCTCTGTCAATAAGTCACATGAGGATGAGGCTCAATAAAAAATAAGGAAACCAGAACTAATCACACACTCCATTTTTTTTCCCCCTCCTACTATAGAAGCTGAAGTAAAGGTTTAGGGCATATGAACAGGCATTGCAAGAGTATGTAACTTTGTCCCTCAGAGCAGACTTCCAGAATCACTGCAGTTATCTCATTTCCTTTAATTTAGCCTAATTTTTACCAGTTCAAGCCACAGGAAAATCTAAGAGTTCCAGTATTTTTTTACATCACTTGAAGTCCCATGGAAGAGGCTCCATCAGAAAAATCAAGTGGGTTTTTTTTTGCCATCACAGCTGTAATACAATTTCATGTGGTATCCTTAAGATTCCCTACATACACTATAATTTCTCCTATACAGCTGTCAGCAATAACCTTTTGTGTCAGCAGAGAGAAAAAAAAAAGCCCTGAAATACATATTTGTCTAACATACACTTGTAGATCCTAAATCCTGTCTAACCACATACAGCTGTGTTTCTCTGGTTTCTAGTGGAGTGGAGGATTGTGCTTTTATGCTTGTAGATAGAACAGAAGCAGCTGGCAGGGCTTGTGCAAGTAGAATCTCAGAGGAAATTCACAGTCCAGCCTTAGTTCTGCTCACCTGGTGCATGCAAGGACTTGGCACCCTCTGCAGTTCTACAAATGCACAGGAATATAAAATACTTTTGTGTATCATGCAGTTTTCTTCTTTGATTCTGAGCAGAAATAACAGCTCAATCTAATAAGAAGTCAGAGGGGGGAAAAACAAGACTAAAAAGGTTGTTAACTAGCTTGGTTGATGAGGAAACTGCTCCTTGATCAAGAAGCTCTGTCCCTTTGTCTGGAATATCTCTGTTCAAACACCTTGAAATCATGGAAAAATGGGCTAATTCAACTTGGAAGGGACCTCTAGATGCATTTCGTTTAACACTCCACTCAGAGCATCACTAACTGTGAAGTTTGCCCAGGTTGCTTAAGGTGATACTGTAATATGCAAGAGGAGCATAACTGACCTGTGATTTTGATGCAAAGGCCAGACTTAGAGTTGTGAGGAGAACTTAGATGAAGTTCTGTAGCCTGAGGTAGATAGTGCTCATCATGGATAACAATCTGCCAGTCTTTCTCATGGTATGTTAGTGGGATTAGCTGTCTCATTTGCCAAGTTTTATGTAAGAGGAAGACTTCTGGTTAAGATAAGATGAGCTACAGTGAGACTCGGTTGACAGAACTGAAGTGTCATTTCATTTCATGCTTTGCTTGATATCACACATGTCACCTACAGAGTGCTGTCCTGCTCAGAGGCCTTCCTGAATTGCTGAAATTTCAATGCCTTTCTGAGTCTCTCTTTTCCTCACCTGCAAGTTTAGTCCATTTTTATTCCCTCTGACTTGGCTCTGGCACTCCCTAAATCTGTTTGGGGTTAAGTGCTGTGCTTAAGCAGTATACGGGTAGCAAGCTCAGTTTTTGCAGATCATAATGTTCTTTATTTTCTCAGTGTGATTCTTTTAAAGGCACTTGAAGGAAACATTTTGCTGCAAGTTGCTCGTGAAAGGAGATTGCTTTGGGTAGTTTCTTTCTGTTCGGTTTAGCTTGACTTTTACATGAAGTGCAAATGTACATTGGGTATACATGAAAATGGTCAAAAGGAGAAATTAAAACTGCTTACCTCTGCTTTTTGAAATGTGTTTCTGCTCTGAAAAATAATTATGTGAATTTGACCTGGCCTCACTTAGCTCATCTTCTCCCTGAGAGTCATGTCTGCTGACATTAGCAGAGTGGTTACTGTTGTCAGAATGGTCTTCCTGGCAACTCTCTGAGAGACTGAATTAAATAAGAGATTTTTACACATCATCAGTAGATTATTTTTCTCCCTGTAAATTCTAATTGCAGGAATACATCAAGCAACCCTGTGCCTTGAGGATATGGTTGACAGCACTGCACAAGTGTGAGTGAGATCATGATAAGCAAGTGCAATGACATGGATGCATCAGTTTCCCAAAAACAGAACTAAGAGAATTTTACTGGGGTGACAGATGGAACAAAACTTCTGTGAACATGGATTGAGAATGTTTTGATACCTATTAGAGGTAAGAATGCCATGTAATTTCTTATGAGTCTTATGTGCATAGTACACAAATGTACACCTCTGATCCCATGAGAAAGAATCCCAGAGATATGCACTTTGGCCACATTTCTTATTTCTTTTTCATATTTGAGCATGAGTTTGGATGTGCAAATTTAGGTTTACAGAGATCAGATGTGTCCTCACTAAAATCAGAGGTTATTAGGGGATCTTCCTTTTCCCCTTGAAATTTCTATCAGCTACCCTAGAATGGCTCTTGGCTTGGAAATGTATCACTCAAACTGTTAATTAGTGTTCAGGTTTGTACATGGAAAGCTGATATTTTCTACCTCTCTGAGGAAAAAGAGGCCAATGACCATTTTAGAACTGGTCCCTTTCCAATCTGCTATTTCCACCACTGATGCTCCTACCTTGCATGTGAAATGAACCAGCTGTTACCCAGATTCACAGACACAGATGCAGACTCAGTAATTGTCAGAAGATTGTGTGTATCTCACTTTGTTTCCTTCATTTCAGCCTCCTTCACTTGCCTAAAGAAACTAAAATGTGTGAATTTAGAAACACCATGATGTCAGGATTCCCTCCCTGTGTGTCTTTATCCACTGAATCAAAGGCACATGATCTAAAAGCCAGATATTTCAAGAGTAACATGCAGCTAAAGGGATTTCATTACATAACATATAGTAACAGTGAATATTATCCACATGATATAGACCCTGAAGTGATAAAAAGAGCTTAGTAAATAGATGGTATTAGAGTAGAGTGTGTCAGGAAGTGTGCTGTAGGATTTATTAATGCTCATTTCTGTTAAGACAAATACAGTTTTTGTTAGTTCTCCACATACAGTTTCCAACCTTTCCAATGAAAACCTGCTGTAGAAATAAACCTGTTTGAAGGAATTTCCTTCTGTGGCACAGCATGACTTAAAAATTAGCTAAAAGTCAATGGGATAAAAAAAAATGATCAGTTGAGTGAACACATTTCTTTGCCTTAAACTGAAATGTGCATTCTGAAAGAGAATGGCTTGTGAATTGGAGATCCATGGAAGGAACTGACCTGCTAAAAGAATAACATTTTGGTGCAACAAGCTTATTAGCTTAACAGCTTTCTACTGCAATTAACATATGAGGCAAATGTGTTTATTCAATATGACAATCTGCTCAAATAGCCCTCTTTCAAGGATGGGATTATATAATCCAGAAATAGCAGTTACACTGAGATTAAAAGTACGTCTTGTTTATCCAAGATGCCAGCAGCACTGCCTTCTCGTTTTCTGTGCACTCTGTGCTGACCTGTAAGTGATCTGCTTGGGCTCTGGTCTGCTTAAAGTTGATAAACTGGGAGCATTGTTCATCACAGGACTGCTTTTTGGAGCAAAAGGAACAGGCTGCCCTTCTCTGCAGGTCTTCGAAACCTGGAGGTCAGGCCAGCTTGCATCGCCCTGGTACAATATGAGGCAGATCTGTGCACATGCTGAAGCAATCTCTTTCCATGTATGCATTAGCTTCCACCAATCCATCACAGAATCTTTCTCCTTGCAAGAAGTTTTACAGGAGAACTGCAGAATGTCCTTACAGCAGACACAAAGTAGCTCAAACCTACTCTGACCAGCAAAGTGCCCTCTGAGTTGAAGTCAGTTTGTGCTCTGTAGTTTTGGTTAGCATAAGCATGCACTCTGATGCTTTGGGAGTGGAAGTGGTAAAGTATTATTTGATACCATCATGATTGCAATGAAGCTGCATCCTGCTTTTAACCAACACAGTTTGCACAATGTCTTTTGTGTTCCATATGATCCAGGAAGGCACTTCTCTGCTTTTACTAGTTTACTGTTTTCTCTCTCACATGAGATAATCCTGAGGTTAAAATAACTGCTGATTTATAAACATCATTAAAAGAATTGCTTCAGAGAGAGGTGTTGAAAATCATTAGTGTGATCCTAAACAAGGCAGGAGATAATAACCTTAAACCATTGCCCAAGGGGGCTGCTGAGCCAGCTGAATTGAGAATTTGACACAGTAGTTGTTAATGAATTTGGGAATTGTGATACCAAACTCTTTGTGAAACATTTCAATCTTTGGCAGTACTGGAAAGGGGAAGTAAATCAGCCACGTTCTGGTGGCTTAGAATCTGTTTCTATCTCATAGATTGCCTTGGAGATTACAGGAGAGATGTCTGTGATACCAAATGTGCTGCAGTAATTGGTAATCATTGTTATTACTTCAGGAACACTCCTAGAGGGTGCAGTTATCATCTGAGTAGATTATAAGATTTTTAGAGTGTGAGAAACTTCCAGATCATTTTTGCTCACCCCAACAAGGAACACAGGGCTGTAATCCTATGATTCAGGAGTAAAATATGGGGGAATTGGAGTGTTAGGGGGAACTTGCATGTATGGATGGATAGTTCCCTCCTGACTCCTTGGTACTGTTGAAAAACCTGAGAGCAGAGCTAAGTCAGGGGCTCCAGACCGTAGGACAAGGCATTTGTAGACAGCTCAAAGATTTCTGTGCATCAGACTGTTACTACCTTGTGCTGGTTAGTTTTGTGTCATTCCTCATCCTCCTTCCCATGCACATCTCTTTGCCTCAGTTTCATTCCACTTCTGCACTTCTTACCCTTTTACTTGATTATCCTCTCTTGCCCTTCCTATTTTATTTACATTGCCTTGAATTTTCTTCTTTACTTAAATTATGGCAATGTTGTGTCGTTTGTTTCCATCAGCCTCTCTGTTCTGCTGGGCTGTTTTACCCCTCTTCATAGATATAGAAGTTCTTAAACCTAATCAAGCAATGCTGTCTCTTACTCTGTGTCTCTTCAGTGCTTCTCACAGTATGCACTTGTATTTGGTTACCTCTTAGGATCCATGCCTGGAAAAGTTATGTCTTAGCAGTAGCCATGCTTGAGGATCACAGAATCATAAAATGGAAGGGGTTGGATGGGATCTTTAGAGATTATCTAGTCCAGCCCCTCTGAAGCAGGATTTTATACAGCCTGCTGTAAAGGACACTGACTGCAGCCTCAGGGGCACACTGCATAAACATTTGCCAAACTGTAAGATCCTTTTCCTTTTTATCTGGCAAAAAAAAACCCTCAAACCTTTATTTGATCAGCACTGTGCTGGCAGAAGTTCTATTTGAAACATCTTCCAAGAGTGATTGGGAAACATCTAGAAACCACAGTATCTATCACTATCTTTTTTTCTGGGAAACTCTTCATGATGTCCCCAACCCTGGAAAACTTCCAAGTGTTCCTAAGAGAGTATATAATGAGTCTTTAAGGCATTGCGTTTTCAAATGTGAAAGAGGCTGTTTCCACTCTTCTCAGAGGTTTTGGCAGCCGTTGCATCTCATTGGGACTACCACCTATTTCAATTTAAGGATGCAAAGCCTTTCAGTGTGGTCTTTGTAATATGGAAAATGTAGATGGGTATCTGGGCAATATGGAAAAAGCTTTTACTTACAGCTAGAGGACAAAGAGAGCAACCAAAGAATTCATTTTAGTGCCATTCTCCCTGCGTTTTCAAAAGGACTGAATTGCTAACGGGTGTTGCCTGTTGCCCAGAGAACACCAGGTCACCTCTAAGGTAGTAATGTTGTCTCTTCTACATGCTAAACTTGCAGACTCTTCAGGCTACAGCACCCAAATTTCCCCAAGGTGTACTGAACATTTCAGGTGATGATTGACTGCTCTCTCTGATATTTGTATGATTATTAGTCTCTTCTCTCTGTACTATTCAGCGGACAGCACCGCTCATAAAAAGCAGATAGGAGCAAGTTGGGCTGCTGCCCCTGGTGAGTAGGAGAGAGGATGAGCTGATTGATGATCCTTGGCTGTTTTCTGATGTTGCAGTTGTTTTTTATGATGTCATTAGGAGGCTATAGTCACATTAAGGAATCCCTCATGACATCATAAAGGACTTGATATTTCACTAATGTTATTTCAGCAGAGTGGAGCTCTGGCATTTTATAGTCTTTGCTTTCCCCATAGAATTAGGAGTTGTCTAACTACAACCTGGAAGAAATGCAAAAATAGTCAAATGCCGACTTCAAAAGTTATGGTTGAGGAATGCTGATGTATTTGGCTCTTCTGGAGCACACAGCACCTTTAGGTGGAATACATGATGTGTTTATAAAAGATTCCATCAGTGAATACATATCCTCATGCAAAGAAAGAGTCAGGCATGCCTTCCACTTCTTTTTTTGTGCAGAGACACACACAAAAATGCACCGTCTGGACACTTTTTTGGGATAGTATGGAAGATAAATGGGCAATAGGACAGCACCAAGGCACCATTCAGGCTTTGGGATAAGTCAGGGTTGTGGTATAATGGTGAGATCAGGATAATGGAGCCAGAAGTTATCATTGCCTGACATAAAAGGGGAATGCTAAACCCTGTAGTGAGAAGAGATATTATTTTGAAGTGCTTGGTATAGGTGGAGAGAGCACTGTGAGAGCCATTGCCAGCTGTACCTTAGGAGGGATATGTGAGGACTGAGGTTGCTCAACCTCTGTCGAGTGTCACTTCACGGTGCAAGCTCAGCATCTTCACTGCAGTAACACATTTCCCCAGGCAAAACTGCTCTTAGTGAAGGGTAGGAGAGTGGGAAATGAAGGGAGGAGGTTTGCATTTCAAGGGAGGAGAAATCAAATGACAATTTGCTTTATTGAAGTATTAAGGGATCCCTCTATATGGCTTTGTGCTGGTATCTCCTGCTTTCCTTTCCTAATGCATTCAATAGATAGAAGTATACTTAGAAATATATATGTCTATAAGTACTCCAAATGGTACCTTAATCTGTCCCCTTTTCACAGAGAAAATACAGCTCTGGTTTTACTTCACTTTTCTTTGTGTTCTCTGAGAGTTCCCAAAGCAACTTATTTTGAAGCTAGATTTCTATATGTTTTGCTCTCTTCTCTCTGGTTACCCCAATATGTATGTACTGAGCAGCTATAATAGTATTTATTGCATTCTTTTAGGGTCTTCTATTGCTTATCTGTGACTTTGAATAGAACCTAGGAAGGCAGCTAAGTGACAGAGTACCTGAAGCCCCACTGAATGGCAAATGGGCATTGGACCTTTCGTTTGCACAGATGCTTTGAAAAATCCTTGCTGTTGACTATAAGATCCCTCTTGAAACATGTTTTAGGCTACTAATTGTTTGAAAAGCTGTTGAAATTTTAACCCATGCTGACAGGTAGAGAACTCCAGAATCTAAAAGGCTGCCATCTGGATGTGAATGTGAAATGAACACTACCTTATTTCATGTGGAGAATTGTAGCAAATAAAAGTCTCTCTGAGACCTCAACTGGATTTGTTGTGGGATCCTTTTTTTGGCCAGAATCTATTTGCATACTAAAAATTTAGTGAATTAGAATGATGGTGGGTTTTTTTCCCTCTAGAGAAGCTACTGCAAGGACAAGCATGTAACACTACAACATTATTTTACAACCCTCAAAATAGCTAATTAGACTGTTTGGTGTTAGACACAAGAATTTTCCAAAACAAAAGCCAAAAGTGTTTAAATAACATAAAATCAGGACAAGAGTCAGTCTGCAAAGAAGAGACTGTCACCTTCCTAAAGAGAGACCAGGGAGTTTGGGATCTGGGAGATACTGTCAGGTGCTGAGTTACATAGGCAGTGACCTTTGGTTGCTTTCAGTTTGTTGTCTGAGTCAGGCTGGAAGCAGACAGACATGAGACTTGTCTTGATTTTCAACATTGAAGAAAATTAACTTACAAAGGGACCTGTCATTAGAGGAAACACAGCGGAAGGCAGAAAGGAGACACCTGCACTCCAGAGAAGGGGGAAAAGATGAAGAGTGTGTGGCAGTCCTTCCTTGTACTCCACACTGAGAAGATAATATGAATTCCCCATGAATTCTCTTCCTTATGCTGAAAATCAGGCCTTGGTTTTCTTGATTCCAGAATGTATCTTTAGGAATGCTCAGTGCCTTTGCTCTGCCTAAAGTTATTTCTATCTGGAGCTGCTCATTTTACCCATGGTTTATACTGGTCTCTGAATTTTAAAGCTCTAATTGTGGTTTTCTGAGCTGCCAGATAGATTCACATTTTTTAAGGAATAAATAGAATTGGAATCTTCAAATGCTGATATCTCCTGCTGTTTGACATGTTTTGGTGACATGGGCAGTGGGTTTGAGTGCACCCTCAGCAAGTTTGACAATGACACCAAGGTGTGGTCTGCAGTGGATGTGCTGGAGGGAACAGATGCCATCCAGAGGGACCTTGACAGGCTGAAGAGAGGGGACCTGTTCAGACCTGATGAAGTGCCACAAAGCCAAGTGCAAACTTCTGCACATGGGTCATGTCAATCGAGCAGAAATACATGCTAGTAGGTGAGTGGATTGAGGGCAGCCCTGTGGAGAAGGATGTGGGGATGTTAGTGAATGGAAAACTGAGTATGAGCCAGCAACGTGCACTTGCAGCCCAGGAAGCCAACAGTATGCTGGGCTGTGGCCAGTGGGGTGAGGGAAGGTGATTCTGCCCCTTGACTCCACTTTTGGGAGACTGCACCTGGAGTCCTACATTCAGCTCTGAGGCGTCCAGTTTGAGCTGTTGGAGCAAGTCTAGAGGAGGAAGGTCATAAAGATGATTGATGGACTGGAGCATGTTTCTTACAAACACAGGCTGAGAGAGCTGGGATTGTATAGTCTGAAGAAGATAAGGCTCTAGAGACACCTTGAAGCAGCCTTCCAGTTCCTAAAAGAGCTGACATCAAAGCTGCAGAGGGATTTCTTACAAGACCATCTAGTAACAGGACAAGGGGAAATGGTTTTAAACTGAAAAGAGGGTAGATTTCCACTATCTATTAGGAAGGTCTTCCCTGTGAGGGTGGTGAGGCTCTTCACTGCACTAACACAAAACTCAGGCTTTGCACCAGAAGCGAAAGGGTCCCAGGGAACGGTAGGCACTCTGCAATGTGTTCTTCTCTTGCAGTCCATGAACTAGCTGTGCCTGCGAGTAGGCTATGTGTGTCAGATACTGCTCACTACACCTGCTGAAGCCAGTCCTGTCTGTGTGATATCACAGTTAGGTGGCTGTGACACTACAGGTAGATTGGGACTTCAGGTAGCAAGAATCAGGAGGATACAGCTGAGCAACAAACAGTTTGACTTTTGTGCATTAACACTTCCACGTAAAGTGAAGATGAATACAAAGGAGAGTCCTTAGAGGACATTCTGGCCCTCAGCATTTCCCAGGGTCATTGGTGGCTTTGTGATTCTTTTTCAGAATGTACAAATGACTGATGAATGTCTGTTTGCCAGGCTGCACCACCCTGGACGTGCCTGGAGATGTCCCAAAGGAGAAGGTGGGAAAGGCGGAGGGGGAGAGTTGCCTGCAGCCTGGGATAGTTATCTGTTTGCTTTGAACACAGCAACTGATCTACCTCTGGGGTTTTGCTTTCACACAAGTTCATCCAGTTCACCTACTTACACTGCTTGGTATTAATAGAATTGTTAGCAGGTTCACTCCACAGCTTCTAGGGAAGGTGTGCACATGGGTGGCACCTGAAGACAGAAAGTATCTGATTAGATCTAATACTTATTTGGCTCATCTTCCCAGGTGTGCTGTTCTACAGATAATAAACCAGGCAGCTTCACAGAGGGAGGTACAGGCACACCCTACCTGTGGGCTCAGGCTTTATTCCAGCACCAGCAAGCAAGTGGGGTACCCTTGCTAGTGAGGAGTTAAGAGCTGTGCCTGCATGAATAAGGGAACACAGACACAAAGGCTATGACTGCAGAAGTGACCCAGGTGAACAGATTTGACTTTGAGCAGTGGGTCTTCAGAGGCACCAATGTCCTCTCCCAGGCACTGCTGTTGAGCTGCTTTGTTCTGTATGGACACATCCTTCCCTTTGTACATCCTCTTTGTCCCAGACTTCTCCCCATTTATACCTAAGTTCATCATGGCACGACTTGTTTTCCATGCAAGATGTGGCTGCAGCTGAGGTGTATTTGCTTGAGTGTACTGCTCAGGTGTCAAAAGCTGTGTAGATGTCACCTGTGTGTTGGAGCACAATGTCATGTAATGAAACTCAAGTGTGATGCATGCATATGGGAAATGAATCATGCATGCTCTTCATGATGACACCGTGTCTTAGCATATATAAGGAGGAGGATATTTGTCATGGACCTGAGTGTTGTAGGCTGAGTTCTCTGCTCTGTTAGCCACTCTGCAGCATTTGTGGTCTTCCTCTGGCAGTGAGGCTGAGCATTGACGCTAAAAAGTCAGGTCCAAGTTGAAGAACAACAGAAAGAAAGCAAAGGAAAAGTCTACTGAAATAATCAGACTTCCCCACCTCTCTCAGTGCTACATAAAATGATACCTGCACCTCTTCAGCTGGTTTCCATGTACAACCTGCTGCACTAGAAATGAGCATGTAAAGGTGAGCAGTTCATTTATTACTGAAAGCTCCATTCTGCCCTCACATGCAGATAGGGATCTTGATTTAGCTGTTCAGCCATGGATGCCTTTGAACTCAGACCTAGCAGAGAGAGATGAATCTTTTCCATCTGATTCATATCCAGAGCTTCAGCTATTTACTCAAGCCTCTTGGGTGGAGACATTGGGCCTGAGAGCTTGTGGGAACAACTCCCTTCAAGTTTTAGCTGCAATCTGAAAGCTGCGGTGTAGGAAGAAAAACAGGGTAACCAGCTTGTCTTCAAAGTGAGCCTTTCTTTTCCCCAGAGCAAGAGGAGTTCTGACCCTATTTAACACCAGTGCTCTCACACAGAAGGAAAGGTTAGTACATGCAGTGTTACACGCTCATGGAACAACTTCTTCTCTACCCGACTGGAGCAGGTACTTGTGTTTTGGAAGCAGTTTCCTCAGTACAATCCCAATAGGGATGGGGAGTGATTTTTCTTTCACTTTTGTACATCTAGACTGCCAAATTTTCATGGCAGTCTCGACATTGTTGAGACGCCACCTTCATCAGTCACATGTGCTCCATGGACTGAGCGACCCTTCAGCAAGTTAATGCTTCCAGATCTACCTTAGAGACAGCTGGAGACCTCTGGCCAGGGTAACACTGGTTTAGGTTGTCAAGATGGCTTAATTAGAATTTTCATTGCAAATTTAGGGCATGAAATAAGTTTGGCTTCCAGCCTGGTGACTTGTCTCAGTCACCTGTGCTTTTAGCCTGTGTTCAGGATGAGCAAGAATGTCTTACTCAGTGGTAATCATGTCATCTTGGCTTTTTAAACCTCACCTTTATTCCTGGCAAACCAACACCTAATTAGTTTGATAGTATTAAATGCACTGGATATTTATGTGTTATCAGTTATTAATGTGTGTTGGTGATATATGACTCGATTCGACTTGAACAAAGCACCTTTTACACTCTAGATGAAGCAGGCATTACTTTGCTTAACTACTGGGCAGATGGTAGCCAGATAGTCATTTGTCTGGCCCTAGAAAGCATAGCACTAGTGCACCAGTTTCTTGGGCAATGCCTTTTATGTGCCTGGTAGTCAAGGACTAATAGCTGTTGAGATATCATTCTCACACATCTTAGGCCATGAGTTTAAAAGGTATCACGGGAGCTCTTCAGCTTAACTGGGTTGTATGGATTTAAGGACTATGGTCATAATATCCATGAGAAGGAAACAAACAAAAAGAAGACAATACACTCAGTTTAATGCACTTGTCAGTCTCAGAACAGATGCAGCACAATGGCTGTGTGCTAGATGTTCATGGCAATTGGCTCAGGGGAGCTGTGCCACAGGGCTGCAGCAGGTACTCCGTGAACAGTGGTTCAGGAGTTCTTCAGGACACGGAGCAGGTCACTTTTCCAGTGGAGTTTTTGAATGCACCCAAATGTATGACAGTAACAGGGGCATTCTGTAAAAGGCAGGAGCTCAACCAGATAAACTTCACAATAAAACAAATATTCAAGCTAAATTTATAGTGCCATGGTCTCCTTTTCTATTTATGAAACCCTGACACATCAGTCTTTTCTGTAGGAATTATTAGTCCCAAACTTGGTTCAGACCCTTCACCTCCTTTTAGAATTATGAGCAAGGAAAAATAGTAGAGCAACAATCCCCTTGGAGTGATGGCCTCAGAGCCTTAATTAATTTATGAGCATTTCCAGGGACTCCCCACCACAGCACCTGAATGCCTGGAAAGCTGCATTTCTGAGAGCTTGCCAGTTGATAGTTCCTTTCCTTCTGCTAGCCTGGCTCTTATGTTTCCAGTCCTACAGTGGTCACTACATAGAGAGCAGCATGAATAAGTCTTAGTGCTAATTATGTCAAATAACAGAGAATTAACTTCTCCTGAATTGTTTGTTGGCTGCGTTTGGCTTGTTCTGATGAGATGCTCACTGATAGCAGCGTAAGAGGTCTTTGTTTGTGGCTTCCACTGTTGTATGTGAGGCCTCACTTTGACTTTGTTTTCTGTAACAGCAACAACCAACACATTCATGTGTTTTCCTTAAACCTTGTATTACAGAGGCTGAGTTTATCTTGAGCTACCTTTAGTGTCTGTAGTCTTCCAGGAGGCAAAGGTAGACGTGGTATCTCGTGCTGTGTCAGAGGTATCCAAATGCAATCTATTCCAAATCCGAATCGTGCTCCTCTTTCCCTCTTTGGCAGGTGTAAAAGAGATGGAAAACTCCTGAATTAGCATTTGCTGTTTGTCAGTACTGTGCTCCCTGAGAGAATCAGACTCGTATTGGTTCTTTTTCTCCCTCCCTCTTAATTAACTTTGCCTGTGCTGAGCAAGCGGGCTCCGGCAGGCTCGCTGCTGTGGACTGATTTCCCTGTCTTGCTTTGATGTGTCTCCTGAGAGGGGCAGGGCACACTGGAGAAGCTCATCAGAGAGACCTGCTATTGCTTATTTTCATGCTGCCTTGGGCAGAGCTCTTCTCTGTCTTCTGCTCTTACATTATTTCTCTTTCACCAGCAACTACGTTGTCATAATACATCAGCTTTGTGTTGGGCAGCCTGGGGTCCATTTGCTCCGTCACTGCAGAGCACCAGCCACCCAGGACAGTGTCTGAAACTGAAAGGCTGAGCGTACAGGAGAGCAAAGAAAGTGAGGAGCTGGGGAGAAATGTATCACAGGCAAGGAACTCAGAGAGGTGCTGGGTCATTGCTCTTGTTGCAGGACATTCATCTGTGATCCTTTTGGCAGCTCTGAGCATTTGTGAGGAAGCCTCACAAGCAGCTCAGAGATTGTTGGGTGGGTGTTGCACTGAGGGCAATGGGCTGGTGAGTGATAGGGCTGGGATAGGGGCTGCACTCCATGAGCTGAAAGGTCTCTTCCAGCTGAAACAATTTTATGATTCTATAAATGTTTTCAGCACTATTGGCATTCTGAAGCCCCAGGGACTTCTCTTCCCTTTTTGTTATGATTTGAGGGTGAACTAGTTCACTATGCCAAGTGAAATCTCATACTTCATCAGGATGCTCTAACCCTGTATCCATAGAAATCCTGCTTCTGAGAGCTTGTGTTTGAAAACAGCAGCAGATGGATGGTTAGCTGGTTTAATTATTTCAATCTGCTGTGTCAGTTATTAAAACTTTTTGCAAGGCAACAATAGAACCATAAAATTGCTTATCAAAGATCTCTTTTAATAGAAGGAAAAACCTGTTGGTTACCCTTTCCTTAGAGTGGTTGGTGTTTTGCTCAAGCCTCAACTAGCCCAGAGCTCAGGGGAAGAGACAGGTCAGCCTGCATTGTTCCACAGTCAGAGAACAGGCTGAAACCTTCTGGATGCAACAAGCCATACTGAGAAGACAGAAAAGATGGCCAGTGTAGGGATGGCCACTATTTTTTAAAGTGTTCTTGTTCCCAGACACCAAGAGGAATCAGCTGAAGGGTATTGAGGTCAACCAAGTACTTAGAGCAGGTGTTGCAGAGCACCAGCCTCTTCTGGAATGAATGCTAGCTAGAATGAATTCTAGCTAGAAAAACACCAAGTGTTAACATGATTTAAGTCTTTCCCTGACTATTTACTTGGCAGGATGCTGCAAAGATGCTCAGATGATCATTGAAAAAGCCTAGAGGAAAAATCTTGGGGTTTTTTTTGTAGATCTCTCTAAAGAGCACAAGTTTAAAGCTATTTTCTGAACTGTGTTGAAGCAAAAACTCCCAGGGAAAGATCTGACTCCTCAGTACTGCTCTTGCTACCAGCCATCCATCTAGTTCTTCGTGTGAGTGCTTGATATTTGGGCTGCAAGCATGCCATGCTTTACCTCAATACAAGGACCTTCCAGCTTAAGCCCAGATAGTGTCCATTTTAAAATGAAAGAGAGTATTATTCTCACATCAAATATAACATTCTGCACAGCCATTACTTGGGTAGTGGAGAAGGGAAGGGCAACAAAGTCTGCCTGGTACAGATTGCATGAGTCATGAATATTCATTATCAAAATGGGAAGACCTGGAGTTTTCACAGCAACTCCACCCACCAAACTGAAATAACTGTTACAGCCTTTGCCAAGAAAATGCCACATGAAATGAACAGAAAAAGAAGCAATGTAGATTGTGTGGTTGTTCTCCACTCTGACTTTAGTGGACAGAAGAAAAAGAGGTTTCCAGCAGCAAAAAGAAGCTCTAGGTCTTGTGATAGAATGCCTTTTAGCAGAGACTGCACATGGAGAGCTGGACTTTATTGCCATTGCCTGTGCCCATACACTGCACTCATGAGCACCACATGGACACTCCAGCACTGACTTTTCCTGGGGCTGAGTTGCTTTATATGAATGTAGTAATCCCCTCCTGCTAGCCCTGCTTGCCTCCCATGTCAATTCTCTTGTATCAAAACACCTAAAAATCCTTCACTGCTGGTTTTAATTACAAGAGTGTTAGCTGCTTCTATCCATGTAATTACTAAAATGAATGGGGAAAGCAGAGATGAGAGAGTGTAAATGCTCTTCACACAGAAATGCAATTACATCTACAGGCATCCTTCCAGCTACTCCCTATGTTATGTAAAGTTTTGTGTGTGTGTGTTAATGGGGATATTTGTGTTTTCCCTTCTTACCTTCACAATAGATTAATTTCAGATGGATTTTAGAAGGTATTTGTGATTGTTAGGCAGGCAGATCAGTATCTCCCTCAGGTACAGTCATATCTGCCTCAAAAACCAAAGAAAAGAGATGACATGATTATGCTGCTGTATGTGCACGATAGGCAAATATCTGATCTTCTGTGCTGCTGATCCTCTGAAGTCAGTCTAAAGTGCAAAGAGCCCTTGAGTAGCCTCCCAAAAGGTGTGACATTAGGAAACACCTGCCCCATGTGCATCATTTCTTTGAGGACTTGCCTTCATTGTGAAATTGCCAAGTTGTCTGCACCTGAGTCTGTTTGCCTCAGTTGGCCTCACAGGAATAAAAGCAGCTGTAGTGAGCAGCTTTAATTCTTTGCACTGAGACTGGTTTACATGTTCTGGGAGCTGTTGGTAATTCTTCTGAGTCCTTTTAGCATTCATGATAGGACTCAGAAGAAAACCCTGGACTACAAGGCTACATGAGTGGATCTAGTCTGCATGCACGTGGTAGAGTGATTGTTACAGTCTCTGACAAATTGCACTTAGTCAAGCTTTATCCTTTTCCTCCTGCTAAGGCAAGTAAGCTAAACTGTGCACCATTGCATCCAAGCTAAAGAGGTTCTGTGCATGGAGAGTATTTACATAAGGAATGGATTTGTAGGGTAGCTAAATTTATATAGCTGTTGTTTCAGGCTCTCCTCCTTCCTACTCTCTCTCCAGTCACTACAGAAGCACAGGGAGAAGTGGTTTCCTCCCCTTGCACTTGTGAGAGTCCTGGCATCAGAAATACACTGCTGAGTTCTCTGTAATGGGCAGAAGCACGAGGCTGCTGTGAGCAGCCTTCTCATCTGGCTGTTGCCTTCTCATCTGGCTGCTGCTGTTGACAAGCCAGGGAAAGTCAAAGGAAACAAGTCCCAGAGTGCTCACATAACATTTCTCAAAGGTAACTCCTGTGGCAGTGACCTGGTGTGAATCCAGAAGTGAGGGAATTACAGAACTGGCTAAGGA
Organism: Urocolius indicus; assembly: GCA_013401255.1. Lineage (NCBI taxonomy): Eukaryota > Metazoa > Chordata > Aves > Coliiformes > Coliidae > Urocolius > Urocolius indicus. The sequence goes on along the minus strand of WBNH01002980.1, from coordinate 127,358 downwards.
ACAAGTATTAATGTTTGAGATTTATCAGGAAAAAGGAAAAAAGTCATGTTGAATAAATACTTTCAGGGGAGAAAAATCCCAGATGCATGTGGGAAAAAAAAGCTTTTCTTAGATGTGCTTGACTGACATTTGCCTAACTTTTGCAGTCCTTTTGTGAGTAGCCATTTTGACATGGAAGAAAAAGTCTATTCCATGTTCAACACTCGCCAAAGTCAAGCCAAAACACCATTGCAGGAAACATTTGAAGCTGAAAGCCTGTGATGAATAGGAACTTACAGAGAACTGGGGATCAGGAATGATGTCACATACCCCATGTGATCCGAATGGCAACTTTGCATGTACACCAGGGAGTAAAGATAATACACAAAGGGTGTTTTAACATCATTGGAAATACCAAACAGGTTGTAGGTAGATGTGTCTAAATCCTACAAACAGAAATGAGGAAAACAGCATGGATGAGGTATGTTACTGTTGGCATTATAGCAATAGGTCTTAAAAGAAGTGACAACTGTCCTTTGTCTAAGTTGATTCCAATATCCTTACCCAGGCAGTGCTGAAAGAAATGCAAGATAGAGTTAAACTGGGGACCATAATATCACAAATCACTTTTATCATTCCAGGTAGAAAGTGAAATGCAGCTTCAGTGGAGTCTGTAGCAATTTTCTTCTGCCATGCCAGTCTTTGAGGAAGCTCTTAAACAGCAAAGGTATTTGGTTGCCCACACAGGCAACATTCTAGTGTTGTATTTCCCAAAGTATTCCTGAATTTAATAGACAGTAACATTCCTTTTGGAGAGTGGAATATTTGAAGGGGAAATCAAATGAAAACTGATTTTATTAAAAGAAACCCACTCTAAACTGCATGATGATGTGTAAAAAAAAATGAGGAAAATAATACAGGAAGTTGCCAACTTAATGCAGCTGAGTTTTTCCAGTCAAATATGCTGTTTGTGCCTCTCTTTTCCATGATAGAAATCTTTGTTTCTCATTTTCAACCCAGTTTTTGGTTGATGTCATGACTCCTCAGGAGTATCAAGAGGAAGTTTTTTATGCAAGACAGTGGTTTCTCTGAGATTTGTGTGACAAGCCTGGGTAAAATTCAAATGACTCTGTGATTTAATCCATTTGGAGCTGTTGCACTAAATCACTCTAGCTGTTGCTGACATACCAGCCCACAGAAACCTGGAAGGCGATGATATAAGTTTATCTGCGTATCTACAGGTGAAAACTCAGGCAGCCTTGAACTGCAGTGAGAAGTGTTTGCCTCTGTTCTGAATACATTTGGGGAATGAGCAGAGTCTGCTTCTCTGAGCACTCTGTAAGAAGTCTTACTGTGCTTTTCCCCTTGAAATAAATTGTCCTCAAGGTCATGTTATCTTTCTGAATATACAGTAGCACCTTTCCCTTTTATTCCCATTGACATGGGCTACAACCTTATTTATTCCAGAAACACAGATCAGGGAGCCAAACCTATTCATAAATTACCTTTTGCTGTAAGTAAGTCTCCACCTGACAAATTTGTAGCTGGCCTCAGCCTCCTGCAATGGAGGCTCTAGTTGAGAACTTCAGTTTGCTGCAGTCATGCTGTGTTCCGTCCTGTTTGCAGACATCACTGGTGTTCTGGGCTAGAACTCAGCTTACAGGTAAAAGGCAATAGAGCATGAGAGAGGTTTTTGTATAAACCTTTTTAATGTGTCTTTGGGAAGGTGAGCAGTAGCATTAACCTTTTCTCATTCTGATAATTTCCCATCTGCTGTTATTTTACAAACTTTGAGGTCTCAGCCATACCCCTTTAGGCTGATTGAACGTGTTACAGAGCAATTGCAAGATCAACAGTGTCTAGAATTTCAAGGAAGAGGATGAATTGGGAGAAATAGTTCATAGAAACCAAGACTGAGAAGGTTAGAATATAACACAAGATGAGATCAAACAAGACATGTCACTTTCTAAGTAAAGAATAAGAAGTCAGAATTTTCCATTCTTGCTTGGCCTCTCAGGAAAGCAACTTTTAATATCCTGAAAGGAATCGGCCCAAAGTTAAGTGCCTTTGGTTTGCATGTCAGTAGAAAATAGATATGAAAACTCTGTGGGGTGGCAGAGCAACACATGCAGTGAATCACAGAAACCCCTCTTGCTGGTAAGAGAATTTTGAGCTTGTTCAATCCAGGTGTATCTTGTTTTCAGTTCAGGTGTTGTTTCAGAGGCTGTCACAATAGCATTGCTCAAGCTGCTCCTTTTCAGGACAGCATGTGACTGACATAGTCCCTCCCAACCCTGGCTGGCTCCTGGCAGCCTCCATGGAGCCTCCCAGGGATGAGGGCCAGGGAGACCATGCTCCTTTGTGTCCCCTGGGACAGAAAGGTTCCATCACACCATGGATCTGTGCTGCCTATTCCCCTGTGAACAAAGAGGCACTTTCAGATCTCGAGTTTTCAGACCCGAGGCACCTTTCAGCATCCATTACAGTGACTTAAACACTTATCAAAAGAAGCTAAGAGGAAAAACTGTTTCATGTAGATCATCTGCTGAGTGATACTTTGTCTCAGTGGGGTTTAGCTCCCATTTTGCTTTGGGTTATCATCCCTCTGAATTTAGGAATATGTTGTGTGGCTGTTGTGCATAGGAAACGGAACTTTGAGGGTCTCTGTAAGTCACCAGGTATGGATTCAGGAACTTGACTTGCAGCATTCACCTGCCACACAGGATTATTCACAGGAAGTTTTTGGCTGGAAGAAATATGGTGTAATGTTAAGGTTCTGTTCTGTTCTTCAGTGTATTCTTTCTGGCAGCTGCACTGAAGTGCAGCTATTGAGCTTCCTACCTTGTGCCAGAGTCTCAGCCGTTCCCTCCGGCACAGAGGAGAGGACTGCACAGACAGTTCTACTCATTAAACATATTTTCTTCTTTAAATCCATTTTCATAATTTTATTTGTGGATGAACCAATAAATAAAGCACTCTATTATGATAAACTGAGTACTTGCAGCAGCTCTAATGCACAAATGGAAGCAGGAGGTTTGAAACGTTTCCATATTTCATAATGAAGCTTTAGTCAGTTCTGTCATCGCTGTGTTGAGCCAGATAATGTCTGGGAAGAGCTTCCCTGTCCTGTTTTGGGATAAAGAAGAGGAAGGTGCCAAGTTTGAGCAGGTGGAGGAAAGTTCTTGCTGTTAAAACATTCCTGAGAGTGAGTGTGTGTTGAGGAGAGCACAGCCCAGGTGTGGTGCTCCTAAGAGGTTCTGGACACAGTTGGAGTGCATATACAATGGCCATTACATCATGTGGAGGGCAGCTGGGGAATGAAACTGGTGTTTGGATTGGGAGCTTTTCCAAAACAATACCAAGTTCTTTCCCTTTGTCCTCTCAGTTATACCACCTGTGTGCCTGGGAAAAGCAAAGCCTGTGGAAAGACTCCAGTAAATTGTAGGTGTGGAGTGAAATGCCTGGAGAGCACAGAGAGGATAGGCAGTGCCAGCCCTAGCCACTACCTTATTAAATTGAAGATGAAAGGCTTCAACCCTCTTCCAGTCTCTCTTCAAACAGCCCCAGATTAAAATGCTCAGAATCCTACAAGCTACTCTGCTTTGCTCAGGAAACTTAATAACATTTTCAAATACCTGCCTGATGAAGAAGAGACCCCTGGCAGAAGTAGATGGTTGGAAATGAATGCCAGGTCAGAAGTGAGCCCATTTCAGGATGGCATCACTTCTTCCAAGTGTGAAGTGTCTTTCAGGATCTCTCTTGCATGCCCTGAAGAACTGGCAAGTAAAGGGAAAACCCAACCTCTGCCTTTTTTCTTCATGTCAATGGATATCCTGCTCAAATGTGCATAATTTTTTCCTTTCTTCCCTGCATTAGGTTCATCAGCTGCTATTCAAAAGCCACATCTCCTTCTCAAGAGTCTCCACTGTGCAGCTTCCCTAGAAACTCCCATCTTATCACACTGCTGTATGATTTTGCTGTAATTCCCATTTCAGATGAGCTCTGCTGAAACAGGACCACAATCAGAACAGAGAGATTTTTTTTTCAAGGAAGACAATTTCTTAGTAGGTGGGAGAAGTAAGAAGGTGAATTTCTTTTGTTTTCCTCCCAGCCCCTTTGCACTGAGCTCTTGAAGCAGCCCACCCTGAAGGAGAGCACAGGGCAAAGCAGCCTCGTGTGTATCACATCCTTTAAAGGGTCTGTAACATCATCTCTTCTTGTTCCAGCCAGCATCAGAGTGAATTGGCAGTTCTAGTGTAGTCAAGGCTGAGGTCTCTGCTCAGCAGGTTGTAGCTGTTGAGGGGCAAGCAAGCTTGCTAACAAGGAAGCTGATTGGTTTGCTTTTTAGAAACCCTTCTTAAGCTAATTGTAGAGCTCTGAGGTAATGGTTAATTTCTGCCAGATAAAATAATCTCCTCTGTGTCATGGATTTGAGGTGATCTTACTTCAGTGGTATCCTACACAGACAAGGGATGGCCAGCAGATGGGAGATGTATTTCTGCCTTGGTGTAAGTGGCCTGAACAGTGACAACATCCTCAGCAGTAGGGAAAGAAGTTCTTCAGTAGACCTGCTTGTCCCAGGCTCAGGGCAGATGCTGCCCTCCAAATGCTACCTCTCCTGGAATAACATGTGAAAAAACGCACATGGTGATCCTTTTCCCAGGGAAGGTTGGAAGAATTCTATCCCATGTGTAGTAGGATTCTATTCCATGTGTCAGTTGTGTGAGCTGTTAAAGTGTTAGGGATCGATTTTTCCTAGAAAAACAGAAGTGTCAGAGTTCTTACACAGACTGTGCCATGCCCATGCTCCTGATGGGGGCTCATTTCACCTGCCCTGGCTTTGTATGTCCAAGAAAGCTCTGTTAAGAAAACCTCTCTACTGCTCCTGTTGCAAAGAGATGGGATTTTAAAAATAATTGTGGTTAAAAATAGAATAAACTTGATAGAAGAAATCTCGTGCCTCCCAAACCTGAGAACATTCTCCTTGGAGTGGCTGGCTGGATATTTTTGCTTCTCATGGAGCAAAATCCATTTTCTTTTTTGCCCTGTCTGACAATGTATTTGCATCTTGTGCTAAACAAGTGAAACAAAGCCCTCTTTGAAGTGCATAAAGCCATTTATTTCAAAGGGGAAGCAGGGAGTGTGGCACGTTGGCAGTGCACTTGGCTTGAATTTATCTTGAAATGCTGAGATGTCTTTTGTGTGTTTTTATAATTACATCATTAGCACCTTTAAAGTTTATTTCGCTATCTTCAAAAATGTTCTGAGTAGAAATTCAGAGACAGAGAGGTGTATCTAGTGGAAGAAATCAGGCACACTTCACAAGCCAATTCTCTTGACCCATTACAACAGTGGTAGCACCCAGCCCTTTGGAAGACAGAGCTGTCTGCTAGTCTGCTTCACCCACAAGCACCATGTGCTTTTCCTGCAGGCTATTTCTTATACATTTATAAGGGAAACTCCCTTAAAAGAGTCACTTCCTTAACCTTCTTTAAGGCCCTCTGAAGACTCATCTTTGATGCCTGCAGATCCCTGCCAGCTGGCAATGCCTAGCTGTTGCTGAGCAGAGAGTTCTGCTTAATGTGCATAATGCTGCTTGCTTTTCCACTTCCTTCTCCTCCCTCCCCTCAAGTTTGTCTCCTCCACCTGCTGCATCTTGTTCTAATCTGGTTTGTGAGCACTTTGGGGCAGGGACTGTCTGATTTATAGCGTGTCTGCATGGCCCCTAGCACAAGGTAAAAGCTATTAATTCAAATCGCCCTATACTTAAAGCTTTATGGGATCAATACAGTCCTGCTATAAATAACACAGCAATACTGTACTTCATACTGTACAGAACCTTAAAATAGCCCCATAACCTGTTACAGAAAGAGAGTCATTTCCTGAAAGCCATGGCTGGAGCCAGACTTGGGTTTTAGTTCTCCACAGAAGGATTCGCTGTGCCTCAGAATCCTGCTTTCAAAAGACAGCCCAGGCTGGGCACAGCACTGACAACATTGTGATTTGATCTTTAAGAATTCCAGAGATGCTAGAAGCATTGAGGATACTTTCTCCTCAAAGCACAATAAGACTGCATCACTATTTAAAAGTTTTCTCCTTTTTTTTTTTTTTTTTTTTTGTTGGTCTGCTTTGAAGTTGGGACTCGTTTCACATCTCTGTGGTGTCTGCCAGACTCAAAGCTGTTGGCAATGTGTGCGTGCTCAAATGTGAATTCCAACAGAGAATAGATAGAAATGAAATAGTGTGGTAACTATTTGCTTGTTAACGGCCTTAGTCTGGTGCTTTGCAACATCAGGTTGCATGTGGCTGGCAATGTGATGTTCTTCCTTGGTGTATGTTAATCTGAATCCTGCCTTAGCCAGGTATATGCCCTATGAACATTGCAGACTGCAGCAGGACTCTTGACAAGTGGTCACACTGGTAGTCGGGCAGAGGGGCAGCCCATGAGCGTGAGCTGGGAGGTTTTCACTGTCACTTGACCACAAGAAGCAGCAGCTATGAGTTGGGGAAGGTACTTATCATTTGGCAACTAAAAGCACTGCTGTAGCAGATCTGTGGTTTCAGGCTACTTGTCATATTGACTGGTACTGTGCAACTGTGACACGATATCATCTCATCTCAGGTTATTCTTTGCAGACTGCCAAAGGCTGTCTTGGTGTGACGTTGTATCTGTGTTATTAAGCATATGTACCCTGAGACAGTATCACAAAATGACATCCTCTGAGCAGTGAATTCTAAAGCAGCCCAGACAAATATGTGAAAACATGATGCTGTAGAGCTTTTTACGGTGATGCTGGGCCCCAGACCTTGGGCAACGTGCCCTCAGGCTGTCACACGTAAAACCAGGAGATGACAATGCATGCTATTATACAAATGGATTGCTATAAAAGCAGTAGGTGCTAGTAAGCTATCTGTGCAAGAGTCTTGTTTAAAACACTCTGAAGAGAAGGTATTTGTCCTTTGCTTTGATTCCCTAGAGAAGTAAGTCCCATAAAGCTTTGGCAACATATGTCTGAGTTTTTCAGTTCTGCTGAAGGTTCTATGGGGGTGTGATTTCTAGACAGATACATGATCCCCTGCACCTCAGAGGAGGGGTCTGGGAAGTCAGTGGATCTTTGTGCACAAATCTGACCTCCTGCCAGGTGATTTTCATGCTGAAAGGTCTCCTCCCATTCTGTCTGTCTTAACTCTAAACTCATAACAATGAGGAAGTAGAAGCACATGCTTGGTGTTTGATGTTCCTACAAGTACAATCTGATTAACTGCCTCGGAGAAACTGTCTAGGACCTGTTTTCTTGTTGTGACCTCTTTCTTCCAAGGCTTCACAAGCTTCTGGCAGAGCTTTGACATTCAGCCTGAAGAGTCGAGGGGTGCTACTGAGAGCGATACAAACAACTGTAGAGCTCTCTAGTTTGCCTGTTCTCCTGATGCTGATGTAGCCAAAATGAAAGGAGAAAGATAACCCCAACAAAAAAAACCACATAGTCCCTTTATGTCCTGACCAGAGATAGTGAGCATGCTTTTGCTGCCATATTGTTTCCAGTAGAACTGGGAATATCTTTGCAATTGATGATTAATTTTGAAGATACAATACAAACAATTGACCATTTGAAGATCAAGGGGACATTTATCCACTAAGCATTACTGTTACCCCTTCCACAAGCAGCAGCCGAGCAGTTTTTCATGTGTCAAATACTGTGTCTGCATGCTGTGTTGGATGTGTTACACATCAGCTGCAGCTGATGATTGTCCATAGCTATGCATCTCAGCTGAACATGTAATTCATCTTTAATACTATATTTGTGATTCAAACTGTGTCTTTCTGCCTCTTTTTTTTTTCCACAGGCTATTTTTAAATTGTTCAAATGTCAGGGCATTCATTATTTCCACTAGCTGACTATATTTTCTGTTCCCTAGTAGGTGTTTGAAAAAGGAATGTAGTGGTTTACTGTCTACTGAAAGTAGCTAATTAAGAATTGAAGTCCTCAAATTAGTGTTTGAAGCAGTTTCCCTGAAGAATGTCATGGGAAGAAAATCTTTTACTAATGTTTCCAAAAGGTGATAAAGCTGTAACTGAATGTAAACTTCTCCCATAGTTTCCTGTAGGTCACAGAAAGATTAGTGTGATGCAAAGAAACTTTCTGCACTTAGCTACACTTTGCTTCTTGTTTGTTTATCCCAAACACAACTGGCTGGTGAAAGGGTTTTTTAAAGCTGAGCACACTCTATCCAAGCTGAAGAATATCCATTCCATTGCAGTGTTGTGAAAATCTGAACAAACTTGTTTGTAGAAGATAGATGGTGTGCTGGTGATTGAATAACAATCAATATGTTGACATAATCATTGATATTGGATAAAATCACTCAGTAAAGCTCTACGGTGTTTAACAAGTCTTAACAATGGAATAAGCAGGTCATAGCTCGACTTGCATTGTCAATATGCTGCTGGCTGCTTTGCTTTTCACACTGTGATAACAATTACTACATATGTGGCTAAAATAGCATTCACCAGACCTGTTAGTAGACCATTGTGCATCTCAAGCTGCTGTTTCCAAATTGTTCCTGTAGTATGAATGTTGTCAGGCAGCTTCTGAAGGAACAGAGCTTGTCAATGTTCAGCCTTTGGACTTTATATCTGAGGCTGTAAGTCAAAACCTGCTGAAGTCACTTTTGGCTTTTTGCTGTTAATAGATCATTGTGAAGCCCAAAAACCCAGGTTTGGTTGTGTGGATATGAGCTGGAAATGCCATCCAATCTTGTGAGGCTATCCCATGTCATAGGTACTGCCTTGGACAAAGGCATGAAAGCTTTACTTTTAAAGACAAAAGTCCAGACTCATTCTAGAGATGAAAGCCACCCCCTTTCTGATCTTTTCTGTCTTATTAAAACCTCAAGGCCTGCAGCTTTCTGTAAAACAGTGTTCCTCAGGTTTGATAAATACTTTCTCCTTCCCAGTCTCTCCCACACATTAGAAGGACAAGCAAAGACATGGAAATGTCTGTTTGCTTTCTGTCTATATAGTCATGGGACAGGACAGGTAACTGCCATGTTCTGATCAGGTTTGTTTTGTGATCCAGGTATGAGAAATCAAGTAGTTGAAACAAGATCACTAGAGAAAGAATGTCAAAATATCTAAATCATTAAGAAGCCTAGTTCAGGACCCTTTGTTTTCCTGTTTAGGTGTTATACCAATCAAGGCTGCAAAGTCAAAGCGATTTAGGAACTTGTGCTTCATCCTTCTGAAGTTACTTCAAGCTTCAGAGGCTTTAGATCTCTAGTTCTGGAAGTCCAGCTGAAAATTTGGCTGCAAAATGTAATGGAACACCTGGACCTCAGCCATCACTCTCATATTGACCTACTCTCTGAAGTGTCTGCAACTGTATTGTTTTAAAATACAAATTAAGACTCAGAATTACACACAGACTCTTGGAGTTTTTTTAGTTGTTTCTGTTTCACTCCACACTTTGTTATCACACAATCCCCTTTACTTTTCAGACATTCTGAGTGCCATCCCTCTCCTCTGTTACACAAGTTATAAGGGAAACTTTCCTGGATAACACAGGACTCCTCCCCCTGCCGTATCCTTCTTTTTATTTGGACAAACAAATCATGTTTCTTCTACCAAAATGGTAACACTTATGCTTCCAATTCTGCTTACTCCCTGGCCTGGGCTTTGTAAATATAAGTGCAGATTATGAATGCATGTGCAGTGTCTGATATTTCTAGGAAGAATACTTTACAACTGAAATCTCTCTTCTCCTGGGGATGAAAGCAAAACAAATTTAAGGATTAAATCACACAGGGGTATAATCCCCAAGGGAAACTTACTTTAGTTATTATGATTCTATTAGGATGTAGGCCTCAGTGCAGCAGAAGCTGTGTGAATACCATTTCAGTGGGGAATCATTTTTAGTCTTACAGCCTCGAGTACATTATAATGCATTTCTGGGAGCCTGACGAATCATAACTGCAATCTTCAGGCTTCTTTGCATCCTTCAGTTGTTTTGATACTCCTTCTCCTCTGAAAGAGAAAGGAAAATACCACAAGATTCCCCAAATCAGAACTTACAGTCATTTGGAGAAGTTTTAATCATGCATTAATTGCCCACCTTGATCTATATGCTTCATGGTGCACAATGTTTATACAGTGTATGGAAAAGTAATGGTGAACATTTGAAAGAATAGTGCTGCTTTTACACTAGTGTAAGACTTGAAGGATTAAATCAGATCGACTTCTGTGCTTGTTCTGTGGAAATCAGCTGTTTGAGGTGTCAGGTGTGGGAAATGAGAGCCTTCTGGCATGATGCCCTACATGGTGCCTTGAGGCAGCAGATTGACCCCTAGAGCCTACTGTGGACCTGCTAGGGTACAGCCATGTACTCTTAGCTGTATTAAGACATAGTATGTTGCATCACAGTACCCTATGAAGGAAATCTACAGCTCAGTTACTAGAAAACAAGAGTTCCAGGGGAACTGAGGCTGTTTAGTCTAGAGGAGACTGAGGGGAGATCTTATTAACATTTACAAATGTCTAAATGGTGGGTGTTAGGAGGTTGGGGCAGCACTTTTTTCTGTTGTAGCCAGCAACAGGACAAGGGGTGATGGGATGAAGCTGGAACACAAAAAGTTCCACTTAAATAAAAGAAAAAGCTATTTCAGTGTTTCAGTGAAGGAGCCCTGGTCCAGGCTGCCCAGGGAGAGTATGGAGGCTCCCTCCTTGGAGATTTTTAAGACCCACCTGGACATGTTCCTGTGTGACCTGATCTAGGTGAACCTGCTTCTGCACAGGAGTTGGACTGGATGAACTCTAAAGGTCCCTTCCACCCCCCACCATTCTGTGATTCTATGATTCTATGATTTCTTTGGAAGGTGCAGCTTGTCCTGATGTTTGAATGAATGTGTAATAGATAAAACTAGCTAAAAGAAGAAGGAAAGGATGTGGTCACGATATAGTAACTGCTAAAAGTCACAGGTACAGTAACTGGCAAGGCATATGTCCAGCACACTGCTGTCTGGTGGTGTGTAACAGGAACAGACCTCCTTCCATATCAACAACAAACTGACTACACTAAAAACCTACTATTTGGTTGACCATTAGTGTTTCCTGTCAACATAACCAGATCCTTATCCTGCCCAGCATAGCATCATAACTCACTGTTTGTGTGTACCAGAGTGTTTATAGATGCTTAACTAAAGAACAGGCTAAGTGGCTTGACCAAGGTCACTCAGAGCAGGAATATGAGCCTAGGTCTCCAAAACTTTAGGCTAGTGTCCTTACCATTAGATCATCCTTCCTGTGAAGACTGAAAATCCATATTGGTTGCACTGTATACATCTTCAGAACAGCTGCCTTTGGAACACTGTGCTCCTTACAGAGCACTTCATTACCAGTAAGATATTGATTGACACATTGGAGGGAGTTTAGAGAAGAGCAACAAAAATAATTAGGGAGTGGAGAGATTGACTGGAGACATTGATTTATGAGGGAAGATTAAGTGAGATAAATATGTATGGCTTGGCTCACCTGCAGCTGAGGATGGTGCCTAAGTCTGCAAATATTTGAAGGGTGTAAACAATCAGGAGGAAGAGTTACCAATACTGGTCCAGTCTATTTGTAATTTGGTAGTGCCACATGCTGTTGTTGTACAGAGCTTTGTACATGGCTGGCCCACAGAGCCTTCTTCTGCACATCCTCCATGGAAAAAAAATGGTTATTGGAGATATGGCATTGATGCAGTGGTATAGGATGGATGCTACTCTGAGGCCATGGCAGGGATTTGGGAGCATGCAGTGGTTTCACATAACAGTGGATTCTACCTTGCATGAGATTGGAGGGTGATTCTTGACCTGGAACAGCAGGATATAAAGTCAGACTCATACAATGAGCGTGAGCAGTGCCTGTTCTTGAGTAGCAATTGGTAATGAAACCGTGGCTATCCCTTAGCCTGGGAGAGAAGCCTGAGCAGAGGACAGGAGCCTGCAGCTCTGACCACAGAGGGGAAAAGAGACAGACCTTCCAGGAGAGAGAAAGGGGAGTGCTGTGGTTTGATTTTTAAAGCAGAAAACAGGTGTTTTAACTTAAAAAAAAGGTGGAACCTTTCTGGTGCTTCAGGATGTGTGCTTAGCAAGGTGTTGGGATTTGAGAAATGGGCTGTTTGCAGTGCAGTAGGAGACAAAGGTTTCAGCTGGTAAAATCTTGAGGAAACTAATAGTCAGTGCTCATGCTTCTGTAGGCCTCTGTAATTATCTTTTCATTATTGCCATAGAACATGTCATCCTCTCTGTAAACTTTAGCAGGGGGAAGACTCCTGCTCTGTAGTCAGGTCTGTGCTCTGTGGAGTTACCTATATGAACCCTGCTGAGCTGTCTGTGGAGGACTATGGTGTGGTTGTGGGTAGAATCTTCTGCAAAGGACTTGTATCCCAAGCTTTCAGAGTTTCAGGATTTAGGTTTTGGCTTTTCTTTTGCCTTTCTCTAGGGCTGTGCATGTGTGCTAAAACCTGATCAAACTGAGAAGAACCTCTAGATATTAAATCCTCACTTAGAACTTCATATACTAAAGTTTTCAATGAGACATCATGTCTCTATGCATAGACCTAGGGCTTGTGTCATGAACCCCACTTTCCACAATACCTGGAAAAACTAAAAAGGTTTGAAATTGTTTGGCCCAATTGTCTGTGAAAATATAAAAATCTCACTGGAATACCTGAAGGTTTTCCACTGTATGTTTCAACAGGAACTTTGGCTTCCTAGTGTGAAGGAGAACACAGAATGGGCTCAGCCCATGCCAGAGAAAGTGTTGAGGTGTTTTTCCAGGTATTTTTAAGTTGTACATACTAATGTAAAGGCAAAGCAGGCCAAAAAAAAAATGCTTTCAAATGAAGTCAGCAAGCTGATTGTGTGGTGTTGGTGCACAATGAACAGATTAGGGCTGAGGTGCTTGAGGTTTGATTTGATGTTGGGGGTTTTTCCCTTAACTGTTGTAAACCCTGCCTGACTTTATAAAGACTAAACATCCTTCTCTATGAATATGTGACCAGGAATTAAACATATCTATAGCACAACTGCATTGCTGTGTGCAGCTGTTGAAAAGATGCTAACACACAGTTGCATGTACAGAACTTCTCAGGTGAGCTTTCTTGACACTTACATGCCCTACCTCTTCCTCCTGTGCCTGTGCCAGAAAAGCCCACAGCTTGTCCTCCCATTCCAGCTCCTGACTTGTGCATTCTCATTTTTCTTTGCTTTTCCTTGCAAGCTCTGTTTGTAGTTATACACTCAGGTCTCCACAGAGTAATTTACTGGCAGAATCTCTCCCAGAATCCAGCTTGCAACCAAGCTGTAAAAACAGCTGAGAGTGTAAATAATTCATGCAGACAATATGACTTTTTTATGTAAATTCGGTGCATTAACCCTCTATTATAATGATGGACGACAGATATGGGCGACGTTGCCTTGGTAAGAGCTAATGGATGGCCTCCATAAATCCACTGCACATTTTATTGTGTTGCTGGAAATTGTGCCTTCAGGCACTGCTGTTTACTTTTATGTAAAACTCAGGGTTCCCTAAATATTACAAATATTTTACATCCGACTCCTCAGCAGCCGGGCACAGCACACAAATCAAAAGCTTTCTTCAGCTGACTTGTAATTAAAGGTTTGGGGTTGTGGGGTTTGGTTGGTTTGGGTTTTTTTATTCAGGGACAATTATCTAAAACTATAAAGAGAAATATTTTGTTCTCCCCCCCCACCCTTTTAGATATTCAGTCACTGATGTATTAGCAAAAGCTTTGAAGGAAGATATGAAACAACTGCAACATATAACTTTGCATTAGGCTGTGTGTTGTATGCACACATAAAAAAAAGACTTGGAAAGAGTTTCTTGTTATTGGGTTTTATTTTTCACCATTTCTTGTGCTTAGTTACACATAAAATATTCTTCTTTTTTTTTCCCCTACACACAGAGTTCTCTCTATAACTCACATCTCTTTTTATTGGGGTATTTCTCTGAGCCGTGACCTTGAGGAATTCTGTCTCTCAGGATAAACTTCAGTTCATTTCATTTCATTTCAGGGAATCTTCAATGAAGGATTTTTAGTTGCTTTTTTTTTTTTTTGCTTTCATATTTTCCTATTCTCTGCTTCTGTTTTGCACAGACCTGAAGTAAATTGGGATGGCATAGGTGATTTTTTTTTCTCACACAAAATGGTTTCAGCAAAAACAGATAACACTAAAGTATATTTCCCATATAGCTTTTAAAATATATCTTATAATAAGTGTATAATTAATTCACATGAATCAAACCTTCAATTTAATCTGATAGTACACTGCAGCTTTGGAAAAAGAGAGCAGGAATAAAAGCAGTTATATGTAGAAAAGGATACCACTGCTTCCAATGGCATGAATTGAATCCCATTTGTAACAAAGGTAGTTAACATCAGGAATAACAGTGTGTTTGCCAAACACCAGTTGGCCAGAGGACCCTGATGACTACAACAGTCTCGTGGGAAACACCTATGTGGGAGTTTATTGAAAGCTCTATTGGAATTTCCAAGGGAAATCTTGTACATTAGTTGTGATAAAGGCACGTTCTCTCAGTCTCTTTTCAGTAGAAAGTGCCATTTCTTGGCAGTTTTGTTTGGATATCTGTATGAAAAAAAAATGATGCCCAAAGTTGAATATGAGTGATTTCAACTGAGCTGGCTCAAGGAGAAATGCATTATGCTTTCCAAAAAGACTGTCATTTCCTGAGGATTAAATAGAAGGCACACTGGAAGACAGGTGAAAAACACTGAATAAAAGAGGAATGCAACAACTATGAGAGGAGAGGGGGAGCGGAAAGGCTAATGAAATGTGTCTTGTGAATCACATGTAGTATTAAGCAAAAGCTAACAACTTAATTGCATGTAAAGCTGTTTAATAATTGGATTTATTTGGTGTCCTGGCTTTGCCTCCTCATTTCAGCTATCCTAGAAATGTCGCAGGAGAAGAGTGAATAAGCTATAACTGAGGGCATTGACTGAGTTCTCTTTTTTTCAGTCTTTAATATTGACTGAGATTCCTACATTTGAACTCTCAGATTTTGCACCTCATTCTTCTGACGTGTTTTACTGCCCTGAAGCCACTTTGCAAAATTCATAGCGGCTTTCACATGCTCTGATGCTTCTTGGGACCAATTCCATCTTGAACAATAGATGTGGGTTGCAGTAGAGACAGCAAATGTTACACAGGAGAACGTGGGGCTTATTCCCCAATAACATTTTGATTTGTAAAGTATTCCACTACACAAAACACACACAGGAGACAACATTAAAAAACATTAGAGGCCATAGGTAGCAAGGCAGAAAGGAGGCTTAAAGCACAGCATGGACTGGGATGGAGGCAGGACACACTAAATAATCAGTGGGAATGTTATAGAAAGTGTTTTCAATATTTTACATGATTCAGCCATTTAACAAATCTCTCCTGGGACAATATTTTGCCTTAAAAGAAATCACTATTATCCAGACAAATGTGGGGTTTTTCCCTGTTGTTTGAAGTAAATGTGTTGTTCTGGATCCACACATCCAGAGAAAGCTGCTCGTGCAGTTTTGTTCTTTGTCCAGTATGTTTCCTCGTGGAGCAGACACAGATGTGAAGCACTGGGAGGAGACATAGGGCAGGTTTGCTTTTTCTCCCCCATTAGCTTTCTCTGTCTGGAGAAGATATTGTCTGTAATTCAGGATGAGTAAATCTTAAACAGGATCTTGTTACTGTGTTCCTTATGTAGAGCAGAGTATTCCTGGTAAGTACCATGCCTTGGTTAATGATAAAGCATAAAGCATCATTCTGTCCAGGTATGCATTGTAAAGGTCAAATGTTCTGAACTCTTGAATATTAATATCTGTCTGTCACCTTGTCTTGGACAATTTACTCTTGTGTAATTGGTTGCAAGCAGGCTTCCAGCTTCACTGTGAAATCAAAGAATCCTTACAAATTGAAGTGCCATCTTGTAGACAGCAAATAGTTCATAGTTCAAATTGTTCATAGTTTTGTAGATGGGGAGGGATTTGTGTGCCTCTGGGCTGTCTGGAGCAGATTTCTACCCTTCCATTTCTAAAGCAAGCTAGTGGGTACAGACTCCTCAAGCCTCACAGGCATTGCTTGCTGACAGACAGGACAGTCAATAACTGGTCAAGTAATGCAGCTTACATCTTTAGGTTAACCTCCTTGCTTGCCTTGCACAGATTTCCAGGTTCTGCTGCTAGTCTGAGGTTCCTTCGTGATCTGACTTCAACTATGAGGGATCTTCAGGTTTTTGCCTTGTCAGGAAAAAATACAGAATTGATCTCACCCTTTATCCAATATATGATCATCTGTCAAACCTAAAATGTCTATCCAATTGCTCTGACTCCTTTACGTGAGTGTAACAGATGTGAGGACCTCTTAGAAAGGTGCTGGGAGAACAGGACATCCCTAAGCAAACCGAGGCAGAGGTTTCACTTTGGTTAATTTAGGGGTCATGAAAATGATGACACCCAGGCTGGCCCACCCATTCCTCATCTCTAAACACAGCATTGTCAATATAAAGGGGTTTGCTATCCCTCTTCTTCTCTATTTAATACATTTAAGTACTGCACTCTGCATATGAAGTACAGTGATGCTATCAGAAAGCATTCAAAAACATATGTTTTAATGAAATGTGTTGACAACTGCTGAAGTAAAGTTTTTGTTAAGTCTCAGGAGTTTAGCCATGACAAGCAGTATTAATGAATTGAATTAATTAAAAAGCATTTCAAGATGAAACAGGGCCTGTTCTATGTAAAATGCTCTATACATTAGACAAGCATTATGGAAATCACTGCTTTGTACTACACTGTAATGCAGCCATTTATAAAAGCTTCTCAAGATCCATGGATAGCAGTAATTTGGGTTTAGCGTGTCTTTGAAATTCATTGAATACAGCATGTGCTGTTTAAAAGCATGAAATCTGGATAGTTCCACTGCCATCAAAGTTTGTAGGGCTTGGAGAAGGAAGCAGGGGAGAAACGTTACTGGAATGAGTGAGTGGGCATGAAAACATGGTGAGCAGAAGGAGCACCTGGTGAGCAGAGAGGCTGATGCTGATGTCTTTTAGGAGCAGGCTGTTTGACTAACAATAACTCAAGGTCCTGAACTAGTCTGAAACGTGACTCATTTTACTAAAAGAGTCATTAATCTTATCTCTCCTGTTCCTCTGCTTGTCTGCTATGAACTCCCCTCCTTTATGGACAAGACTCGTTCTTCAGCACATCTTCTTTGAGGTTGTGCCCTCTCTAAGATTAGCACCATCAACTGTGACCAATAGCTTTACAAAAAAATCTGTCTCTTCAATGGTCAGAGAAGAATCATATGAGTGTGTGCCCATGTGGGACCTTTCCCTCAGTGTGCAATGCTGTTAGCTTGGCTTAAGAAACCAAGTGTGAGAGAGGAGAGTACAGTCTTATAGCAGGCCTAAAGACATCTGTGTCCATTGGCAGCCTGAAGCAAAGGGCAATTCTGCCTCACCTGGCCAAAATCAGTCATTAGATGAGACACCTTTGCAGGAGGCTTTTCTCAGTGGGAAATGTCTGTTTTCACGCAGAGAAAACTCACCCAAGTTGAGTTAGGATGGTGACTTGGATTTGGAGGAGTCGGGTGACAATATCAACACAGATCACATTGACAGAATATGGTTTTAAACTGTTATATGGGTTTAAACTGTAACCTCTTTGTAATATTAAGGTCCGCACCATGAAATGCTCTTCATGATAAAAATATGAAGAGGGCAAGATGAGAGAGAACTGTGGAAACCAGTGTGATGTCATACTTACGTAGTGAAGTTGTTTCATTTTGTGCTTTAGGACTTGGCTTGTAGCAGATTACTTCAAATGGATATACCTCTATGTATCAGTGTTGTAGTTCATCTCAATAAAGGAAATTACATCCTTCAAGGAGAACTAGCCACAAAACCATCGGTAGATTTCAAATGTGGTAGTATGTGAATTCTGAACATTCAATCAAAACTCAACCACTCAGAAGAAAAGGAGAAAAAAAGTCCCAAGCACAAAATGATAGTCAGGGGCTTCAAGCAATGTAGACAGATGCTTAAAGGACGGTAAAGTTTGATAAACACTTAGCTGCAGTACATACTTGATTTGAGGCATTGCTTGGAATATTGGTAAATCTGACAAGCAGCCTAGTTGATGAGCACAAGGAGTAATTCATTTGGCCCTTAGCGTGTTAGGAAAAGAGCTGCCACCGTTGCATTCCAAACTGCTTAGGGAGATTCCTCCCATAAGCAGGTATGACTGTGCTCTGGAGGGGAAAAAAGTGAGAGCTTGTTCTGCTGCTTCACTAAAACATGAGCAATATGTTTGCACTTGTCACAGTTAACATTTGCATTTAGTATCTGCATGGTGAGAACTTCTAAGCTTGCTTATACCTGCTAAACAGGCAGAAGTAGCATTTGTGTCTGACCAAAAGAAGTCTCTCCCCTCTGGCTAGATGCTGTACTACACGTAGAGTGGTATCTGCCAAAACAAGGTCCAGCACTTTCTATTTCCCTTCAGATTCTTCTTGGCATCTAGATTCTAGAAAGGTCCAAGATGCCTTTTCTATGCAGTCATGCTATTTTTAAGGGCTTAAGCAACCTGGCCTTGATTGACTAAGTACTGCTGGGTCACGTTGGCAGGTGGTATGTGTGAGAGGAAAACAGCTTATAAAGGTGATGGCACCATTCTCCTAATGTGTGAGGACTGGTGGGAGTAGGTGGAAGTGTGAGTTGTTAGCAAGGGTCTGTGTCTGAAGTAGTAGGTTTAGGATAACTTTAAGTGTTTAGCTCCCATTCTTAACAAAGTTTTATTTAATAGCACAAATAGTTTCTATCCAGGACAAGATACTGGCGCTGATTTGTCTGTTGTGCTGGGCCAAGCTTCTGGTTTGATATATTAAGCAAGAAATACAGCTATTAGCAGTTACCATGGCAGGAATAACCAAGGCAGTCTCTAGGAACAGCCAGTAAATATCAGGACTGCTTAGTTTATCTCTTCTTACTATGTCCTGTATCCCTAAGAAGGTCACTGCTCTGAAGGGCCTGGGAAAACTCCAGCTCAAAAATAAGCTGCAGAGCAAAATGAATCCTGAAGAAGTTGGTCAGAGACAGTGTCCTGTATTGTCATTTACTTTTAAAAGTAGCAGAAGGAGTCTAATCAGTGGAGAATTGTTTTCCATCACTCTTGGAAAGGATGACTAGCTTTGAAACAGTTTGCAAAGCATAAATTGGGGAATAGTTTAATAATGCACTTGATTGTTTGGTCACAGCTGAGAATAGCATTTGTAGTAGTGAAATGAACATGAGCATTAATAACTTCAAAGGATGTAACATACCCAGACAGTGTAGCAGCTAATGTTTGAATTCTGTGTTGCAAGGAGTGGTACAGTTACAGTTCATCCTGAAATCCTGGCTGGAATCTGTATCTAATCCCAAGTGAAGTAATTGTGTGTTCTCAATTCAGCACACAGTAGAATGGTAATCAGAATGGTGATGGCATCACTAAACTGCTTAGAAGGCACAGGAATTTAATGAACACTCAAAAAATAAAACATCTTTGTAGTCTTCTCCAAGGAGAAATTGCTCTATAGAGGAAGGCAGAAGGTAACATATCAAAACTGAGGCACCAGCCTGCCTTGCATGTTTGAGAGGGGGCAGGTGGGCTCTCTAGACACAGTCTGTCTCATCCACATGCAACATACTACTCATGAGAAGAGGGAAGCCGGAGCCCTTACTGAAATAATGGTAGCAAGGGTAATCTCATGTGCTTTTCTGATATTTAACCTCATGATGCTACTATGTGTTTCTTCAAAGGAAAAAATAAGCAGCTTTGCCACACAGATGTGAAGAGTTCCAACAGAGTTACCAGCTCAAAATAGTTCACAACCTTACAACAGGGCGAAATCTTAGTCAACAGCCCCCAAACCAGGGCTGAAGATACTCATCAAATCTGATGAGGCTGCTATTAATTAGGATTGTTAAGTGGCAGTTACACTTTTGTTGGCATTACCATTTGGAGATTTAACTAACAAACCTAATGGGGCTACTCCTGCAAGATGTTAATTAGAGATGGCAATTGCACTTACCCATGCAGCCTCGGCACACAACCATCACCCATCAATATTTAATGTAATTACTGATGTTGTGGTGCAAGTCACATCTGATTTAAGAGATAAATATGCTTAATTAATAATGAGATAAAACACATAGAGTATGTCACCTTTTGTCATTTGAACTTTATTAGCCAGAGTAAGAAAAGAGAAATGTGAACACTGGAGAGGCTGCGATGTGCTGCTCTGTACCTCTGCGTGATCCTTGTCCTTCAAATTACCTGAGCTCACACTGTGTCATAAGACAAACATTCTATATAAGGCAACATTCTACGTAAAGATGCACTTGTGTCTTGAGTAATTCAACATTTAGTTCTCTTTTTTTTTTGCATAATGAAAATAGTGAACATTCATCTTGGAATAGATGTAGCATATATAGAAAAGCATTTTACTGGGTTTGAGCACTGTATTCTAATTTGTGGTGATGGTCCTGCTCTGGCAGGGGGATTGGATTGGATGATCATCTGAGGTCCCTTCCAACCCTTAAGGTTCTGTGATTCTGTGGCCTGGTACAGAGGTCAGGTGGGCAAGAAATAATTGTGCAGCTGCATCCTTTGGAAGTCAGCCTTCTTTCCATTGGCATTGGACATTCTCTGTTCAGAGCTTCCTACAAGAGGCTGTTGAGAACAGTGCATATGGTGGTTGTGTCATGAGGTAGAGTTCTGGAAAGGTGTGTGCAGAAAGATTGCTCACCACTTTGTAAAGTATGGAGGGAGAAAAGGGCAGACAGCTAAGCCTTGAGACTAGTTATGGAGATTAACCATATTAAAGCCGTTTCCAGCCAGGGCTGAAGCCGTATTTTATAAGGAACTTTATAACCTGGACTGCCAATCTTAGCCTCAAAGACTTACAGTTAAATACAAAACAAATGAATAAACAGGTATCATAAAACCAGTGCAGCAGATCTGATGAAATTAAGGAAACTTCTCCCGTTCATTTTTTTTTACTGGAGGATCAAAGCCTTCCAAGGTCCCCTCTGTATGCAGTGTCCTTTGTAAGCCTGTGCTTCCAAGGGTTCACAAGCTCACACTAGAAGTTTGTGTGGGTTGAAACTTGCTATGCAACATCTTTGCCTGAGGGCCATTTGGTTTGATGTGTTTGACAGGATTTTATGAGCAAAGTTACTTGCGCCAAACAAATAGTTTCCTAGAGGCTGAGAAGGGGTTTGGAACTTCCTTGAGGGAAAATTCCCCATTGGCAGAAAACCTATGAAAGCAAAAAGCAGCTCATGACACTGTAACCTACTGAAACATATATTGCTCTCAGACCTGTCTGTAATTGGGTTTTATGTATTGTATATATAACTCTTCTAGTATGATTCTTGAGGTTAACTAATATGATGGGAACCTGGTGGGCCATCAAGAATGACTAGTGAAGGAAAGCATTTCAGTATGGTCTGAGAGCTCCTCTTAAAACCAAAAAGGAGCAAAGAGCTGATACATCAAGACTGAGAAAGTTCTCAGCAATCCAAACCAAAAGAAAACACATGGGAGAATGAGAGGGGAAAACACTAATGCACAAAGTGTAAGTGGAGCAATAGGCATGGAGTAATGAAAGTGCCAGTGCTTGCAGTGAGAGAGACTCTTCTTCAAGGATAATAAAATGGAACTGCTGCTTTTTCTGCTCCATGACCCAGTGTTGCAGGTGGTCAGCACCATTGGCACTGTGATCTATCGGTACAATGAATGTACTGCAGAGTTTCCAAAGGGTGTGACTGAGGTGTGGAACTCAGCAGTGCTGAGCTCACACCTTCTGTCAGCTTCCAGAGGTGGGAGAGGCATCCTGGGACCTGTTCCCTCTAATTACACTTCCTGGTCTTGACAAGTAAATGCATCCAGGATCAGAGAATAGAGGCTGGAGGAATCTGTGGAACCTATAGCTCCACTAGCCAAACCTAACATTGAGGAGTGGTGTATTAGGAACTCTTTCCCCATGAGACCAGCAGCCTGGATGACTAGCCAAGAAATGCATGGGAGACAACTAATCCTATTTGAGAAGAACCTGTAATTTTCCCCCAGGAAGAAATAGTGCCACAGCTGGAAGGACAGGGTAAGGGCAGCACTGCCTCCAGCTCTGTCTGAGCATACTGCAAATCTCCAACTTGCATGGGAACGTGGAGGCTGGAGATCACAATAATGTACATGGTAGTGTGTGTTCATCTGAAGAGAGAGTGGAGAAGGTAATGGTATAGCTCACAGTGATTTAGCTTTCAGAGACTATTCAACACAAGTTAAGCTAATACCATGGGTATGCCCTGGGCAGAGATAGGTGGTTGTACCAGGATCAGTAGCTAATGTGAAGGTGTAGAATAGAATTAAGCTGTTGCATTGAAGTTGCACAGCTTGATGGAGGCTTTATCCCACTGTGTGGTTAGCAGTTGTATTGATAAGTGAGCCATAAGAGAATCTTGTTCTATCTTTCTTACAGCAAACATTTGTTTCTTCCCTTTTGTTTCTGAGAGCTTGCAGTCAGTATACTCCTGATGCAGTCTTAATGTTCCAGTTTTATCTTGTCATGAAGATCTTTTGTGATCTCCTGTGGCAGAATGTGTGCCCCATAGTATACCCATGAGCTGATGGAGGGTATTAGCAACTGGGCAGATCCTTCACAGAGCCAAAGGTATGCAGGAAAGTGTTAATATTCTTTGTCTCTTCCCTCCTCTTCCTTACAAATTCCTACCTGTCCTCACTGGGGAAAAGCTGAGCACAGTCTGGCCCAGACTGATGATTCCAGCAAGCACATGTCATGCTACTAGCACCTATGTGTGTGAAATCCCCCTCTCAGTCTTTCTGCAGAACACTCTTCCTGAACAGGGCCTGGGGCTGTCCCTTATGGTTCATGCAGCAGCAGCCTCTTAGCACAGGCAGTTGTAGCACTTCTCACCTGCCCAGCCTGCCTGACTTTTCCAGGCTTGCTGCTGCCTGTAGGAGAAGAACTTGATCCTCCAGCTCTCCTTGCCATTTGCCTGCTTCCTAGAGACTTACTTTTGTACTGAAGTGTCTGAATCTGGTCTCAGGATTCGGGCAGGCAGCATACTTCTGGTAGCAATGACTGCAAATATATTTACCCAGATGAGATCCAGCCATTTAGACTGAAGCAGATTCAAGTTTAAAACAGCCATTTAACAAGAGTTATCATTTCAGTAGAAAACTTTCTGGCCTCTGTACCTGTTCAATATTCTCACTGTTCTGTTCATTTTTACTTAGACACATTTCCAAGGAGCTACAACTTCTTTTAAACGCTTTTCCTGTGAGCTAGTAGTTTAAAATTGTTTCTTCCAACGCTCATGATTTTGCACTTGTCTATACTAGTAGCTAATGGAGTTGTGTTGCAGAAGACTCACAGCTGGATATGACAGTCAAAACCAGATGTTCACACCCTAGGCCAGACACAGCTGTTTCCCTGTAGCTGGCAAGGGACATGGAACAAGTAAATGCAGAGACAGCAAGCCTGAAGAAAAAAATCTAAGGTAATCAGGCTGAATATGCCTGGAGATTTAGGCCATCTGGAAGATTGCCAGAGGGCTATTTATTTTGATGTCTACACCTGCTGAATGGGAATGCTTTGTGTGAACTCAAAGCTTTAAATGATACTGTCTCGCTCCCTTTTCCAGCACTCCCTCTAGGCACTGTTGCTTGCTTGATAAATTGTGCTCTACAATTTAGATTTGGTTTAAAAAAAGAAAGAAAGAAGAGAAAACCAAAACAAAATAAAAAAAGCCCACCCTAAAAACTTACATTGTTTCCTGGCTGATAGAAGGAAAGCACTGTGGCACTGGGGAAAGAGAACACAGTGGCAGAGACTGCCCCTTGCAGGGTTAAAGTCTGTAGGCAGTGCAATCCACTAGATGTGTTGTGAGCTACTAGAAGAATTGTCTTTGCCCCATTTATAATGAATTGGGAGAGAAATTCCCCTAAGCTTTTTACCTACTCTTCTGTGCACTCTACACTTTCATGTGCTTACTGTAACAGATTTATCCCACAGTGTCCCATCCAGCTCAGCCCTGCTGGCATGCAACCCCCTCTTTACAGACAGCATGTGCCTCCCTTGCTGTCATCTCAAAAGCTCTTGGGTTTTTAATTTTACAAGGAGTTTTGATATTGATGGAGATGATGACCACGCTGATACAGCGACAAACATTTGATTAAAATGATTTCTCAGGACCAAGGCAGGATTTTTGGACAAACATGAGCAAGAGGATCAGAGATAGAAGCATCATTATCTTAAAGTTGCCAACAGGATGTTTACATCTCTCAGAAGATGCTGGTTTCCCCAAAACCTGGTAAAACTGTAAGGAAATGCAAACATCTCACAGGTAAGAAAGCAGTTACCTTAAGGAGCAACATCCACTGCTGCAATAGTAATCTCCCAAACACACAAAAAATCTGCCTTTCCTTCTATTTGATTTTTACCAGAATTTTCCTGGTCATTGTTCCAATGCATTCAGCATAATTCTCTGAGCAATTTTCTACTCTCACAGTCTCTGCAGCCATTAGCAACATAGATTTTGCCATCTCCCCAGCCTGTGCTGAGCAGTAACCTTCTTGTAGTTGACATGCAGCATATGCAGCTGTACTGATAATAATTGTGCCCACTGCTGTCAGTACCATTCCTGGTCCTCAGATGTGCAGCAAACAATCATTTTCCTTTTTTGCTCATGCATGTGAAAGTTCTTCAAATGCCCTTCTTGTTCTGTACTGATTTTGGCAGGGATAATGTTAATTTCCCTCATAGTAGCTCATCTGGTGCTGTCTTTTGCATTGGAGATGAAAATAGTGTTGATAACACGCTGAAGTTTTAGTTACTGCCAAGCAGGATGGGAAGTTGGAACAACTGACTCCAACTGACCAAAGAGATATTCCACACCATATGATGTCGTGCTCAGCAATAAAAGCTGTGCAGAAGAAGGAGGAAGTTGGGAGACATTCAGAGCTATGGCGTTTGTCTTCCTAATTGACTGTTACATGTGATGGAGCCCTGCTCTCCTGGAGATGGCTGAACAAATTCCTTGTTTTGCTTTACTTACACACAAAATTTACCTCTTATATTGTATCTCAGCTCAGGGGTTTTCACACTTTTGCTCTTCTGATTGTCTCCTATGCCACTAGGGGAAAGAGAGTGAGTAGCTGTGTGGTGTTGAGCTTCCTGCTGAGGTTAAACGACAACATGTCCTAAAGGCAATAATCAATTCAGTGATTACCTGAAAATGCACCACAGTTCTCCCTCAAATTCCCCAACTTTGCCAAAGGATACAGTACATTTCCTAATGTTCTTATGGAATATCTATTTCTTAAGCTGACTAGGATAGTGGCAAAAATGATGTATTATGCTATGATGCTTTTCCAGAGGAAGAATGATCAGTTTTCTTTGATTTCTTTGATGAGAGCACTCAATCTGACACCTTTGAAGGACACCAAATTTAGAAACAAATAAAAAGAGATCTACTGTGTGTTATAAGCAATAATCAATAATTAAAAGCCTTGTTAAAGCATTGCTGAAGAGTACTTGAGAAGAAAAGTAGTTATACTGCATTTCATGGTTAATTCAATGTCAATTAGCTGATTGTTAACTTCCCTCCAGCTAAATCTTGTTCAGCACAGAGAAGAGAAATCAAAAGCATTCTAGCTTTAACAAGCCTAGTGTTTCAATCATTCATCTCTGCCTGCAGGCTCAAAATCAATGTCAACAGACGTTTCATTGCAATTTTATCAGCCGTTTCTGCATGTCACTGTTTTCTTGGCTGCCCTGATTGTCCCTGAAAACCGTCTGTGGGAATCGGAATTCATCTCGAGCAGAAAGCTGAACAGGCTGCACTTACCCTTATCTAACTCGTGGTTGGCTTCCCTTTCATCTAGGTCAAAACGAGTGCCGATGTCTTCCTGAACTTCCTAAACGGCTCAGGGAACTCTTGTCCCACGGAGCGCTCGCAGGGAGCTGCCCGGGCGCGACCCTTCAGCACCGCGGACAGCGCCCGATCCCGGCGCGGGCTTCGCGGGCTCCGGCGCTCCCCGTCCTCCAGCCCCCGCCAAACCGCTCTAAGGGTATGAACATCCCCTAAGAGCATCAAGGGATGCTCCTAGAAGCATGAAGGGATCTCCTAAAAGCATCAGGGATGCTCAAGCACAAAAGTTTTTCTACCTACACCTGCTTGCATTGCCCGTAGCAAAAAAAAAAAACCTGTAAAAAAATAATAGGTCACCACATCAAATTTATGGCACCCCAGGCATTGCCATTTGCTTCAGGATGACATCCCTAATTGTGGGGCTCACATCTGTTGAAAAATATCAAGAGCAAGAGTCCTTGTCCTTTCTTCCCATGTTAGTCAGAGGTAAGCATGTACCATGAATTCCAGAGCAAGGAGGCTCTATGGCTTCATAATGCATGATGTGTAAATTCACAGAGCAGTGTCTGAGCCTGGAGTTGAATAGGAGTTCAGAATGAGAAATAGGAGAGAAAAAATAGTCTTCTGGTTGCTTTAGTTCAAGAAAAAAAAATCCTCTGTAATAGAATTTTTGCTATAGCAAAAATACAGCTAGCATTAAAAGTCTAAGCTAAGCCATGCATCTAATTAGGAATTAGATCTAAAGTAAAGTTTCTGGCTTCTCCCAGTGATCCATCCTGTTAGATAGCAGATTTCTTTCAGACTACAAAAAGTCAAGTTCATCTGTTGTACTTGGGTCGCCACTCACACAATACATGTGAACAAGGCTGCAGGTATTCGGCCTTGCAGTCTGCCTTTACAGCTAGGGTAGGGAGGATGACATGGACTGGAGATGAACCAGAGGTTGCTGTTTCCTCCTTAGATTGAAACAAGATGTGTGACATGGCCCCTCTCTCTCTGAAAACATGAATACACATTGGTAAGCTTGTAGCAGTAGCAGTAATGGTTCGAGATTGATGGGGAGGGAGTAGATGTGACCCATGAATCAAAGGCAGGGACAGAGGAAGAATACAACTTGGTAAAATGTGGGGTTTGTTTTTCTCTTCATGAAACACCAATATTCAACAGGTTATTTTACAAACTCTCCTTCTCTAGCATGGCGTTGCACCTCAGCTTGATCCTGTGAGCATATGATACTTCCTTTACTTTTCCTCATGTTTGTTTTCCAGTGCAGCATCCTAGTTCAAACTGTGGCTACATGTTCAAACTCTGGCTACATCAGGAGATGCTTTTGGTGTTTATAGAACTGTGCAGGGCTGGGAAGCAGGCAGCTAGGGCCTACAAGTGCCACCAGAATACCAGCAATACCAGTGAAGTTACCTAAGTTTCATTGTCAAAGTGACTTTTCTCCTTCACTCTGTCTCAGAAACAGCTTTCAAGAGCTTGTGCTGAGAAAAAACTGAAAGTGCAGAAGTGGGGGAAAAAAAGAATACCAAAAGACTGCAGAATTCCTCAGGAAGATCACAGTCATGCTGCCATTGGTGGAACCAGCAGTATGTCCTGCACTTGATACTGCACTGACCTCTGTGAGCAAACATCTATATCTTCATGCAGATCTATCAAAATGAGTATTTGTTTTTCCAATATAAACTTGTAAAAAGAAAGAAGCAGTCCCTTGTGGAAAGATGTTGATATGAGCTGACAAGAGCCATCCTCTCGTTTCAGGTTCTAAGAGGTGGTGTTTTCAATGCAGGAAGGCGATTCACATCTCCCAGGAACAATTTCTCTCAGGGCTGCAAAAACAACAACCAACTTCTTTTTAGCCTAAATTAGCTGAGGATAAAGAAAATGAAACACTCTGGGAAAAATTCTGTGGGAAACAAAAAGAGAGGAAAGGGAGGAAAAAAGGATTTCTTTGATAAAACTGAGTATTTCTAGGATTAAAAAAAGATTGTATTTGGATTTTCTAATTTCTGGGGCTTTTAGGCTAAAAATAAAAGTGCCTTTTCCTATTAAGAAAACTGCTTCCACTTTCTTGCAATGAACATAATTCTGTTCCTAATGATGGAAGAAGTTGAGTGTAGCTGCTGAGTAGCTGGAGTGGGGATCCAGCCATCAATGCGTCACCGGCTCAATGTGATTTGAGATGCAGTTTGCTTTTCCGTATCTCAGATCTCAGGGCTGAACCACAAACTGTACATGACACAACTAAATTAATATTTAAAAATAATTACTTGCTGCCTGAAGGTAAACAGAAAAAGGGTAAATAATTGATAGCACTGGGACTGCCACACTGGAAGTCTGCTGAGCGTTTATGATGTGCTGTGAAGGTTCAAAGGGATTCCTCGTCTACTGCCTCTGAAGGAGGGTTTTTGCTAATCATTCCAGGGCTTGTTTTGTCAGCCAGCAATGTTTTTAGAGTTTGAAGCACCAGAATAGAATGCCAGCTTAATTTAGGCGAATCTCTAACTTAATTTGCTAACTTTCCTTCCAAGATTTGCATTGTAAATGATAAGGTGATTTTCATATATATAATATTTTCTTCTTTATCCCATCAACATCTGAAGGGAAATTTCATGTGGTCTGCTGCCAAGAATGTAGAGTAACTTGCATTTAAGGAGTGCTTACATAACGTGCCACCCTAAAACAATACCTGTCTGCAGAGCTCGGTGATGCCTTGGTAGTTGACTGCTGTTTACTTTCCAGTGGTAAATCTTCCTCCTCTTATAGCCCAACATCAGAATAACCAGTGTTCAAAGTGGCAGGTGACCAAGATCTAGGTCAACCTGCTTGTGCAGGGGGCTTGGACTTAGATGATCTCTAAAGGTCCCTTCCAAACCCAACCATTCTATGATTCTATGACAGTGATTTCAAATGGATTTATTTTACCCGAAGTCAGAAAACTTCTTGCATAGAACTGCACAGTTTCCTGGAGTGAAAGTACAGGATGACAAAATACTCTGGCAATGTATGTGGAGAGTCAATAGCTGGAGGTCTACAGTGCATTCAAAATGAAGTGCCATCCACTCTTTTGGGGCAGTGATCAGTAGATAACACTTTGAAAAAGAGAAGTAAAACCAAGCAGGTGCTGGGATCTAACAACATTTCCAGCTGAGCCATGTGGTCAAATGATTCCCAAAGTGTTATATTTGCAATATATCATTTACTCAGTGCTACGAATGGGAACCTGGGTTCTTGTCTTTGTGTCCAGTCAGTAGTGGCAATGACTTTAATGCCCAGCACTGCATCACACTTTACTTTCAGTGCTGGAAAATACAATCTAAGCTCTCACTTGGGTTTTGCCAAAAAAAAAGATCAAATCCTGTACTATAGTGTACAAGCATGAGTGTCACTTGAAGACATGCAGTAATTCTTACACTCTATTGAACAGCAGTAAGGCTTTAAGTGGAATCTGTGAGACTTCTTCCAGCTGATGAGCATCTGGAAGTGAACAGTAAGAACGACTAAATAGAAAACATGATGTGCAAAGAGGGACTGACAAAAATAGGTTTTAGGAAACTGTAGAGCAACCATCATAGATGTAAAATGTTGCAGCAAGGAGGAGGGAGTATTCTCTTCTTCCATATGTTTCTTATAATGGCTTAAAATGGGCTCTAGAGGAGGAAAAAAGGGGGAATGTGTCTGATGGTAGAGATAGGTCAGTGTTACAGCAGATTGCTGGCATGGAAGGGATGCCTGTGGAATTTCTATCACTGGAGATTAACAACACATCAAACAAGTATAAACAAGTATTGTTTATAAGGGATGATCTTAAGGGTAGCTCAGTCCTATCTCTCCTCAAGCTCTGATAGTCCAGGGACACAATTGAGACACAAAGAAGCTGAGCACTGAGACTCAAGCAGGATGTGGCTCTGTGTATATCAAGTCCAAGCTCAAAGTTTGTGGGAAACAGTAAAGGGAGTGAGGTTGCCTGTTTTCATAAGTTATAACTACTATTGCAGCATTTGGATATTCCTGGATGTCCTGGCTCCACAGATCTGTCCTTACTTGAGACTCACCATTCCCACTGATAAATATAATACTGTTACTAGTCCTTATGGCTTTAGAGGAAGGCCTAGAATTGTGTCTGTCTAGAGCCAAGAGGCTCAGAAAACAGAGGGCAGCTCGTCTCTAATAACACTTTCCTTATACCACTGGTGGAGCAGGGAACTCCTGCTTTTTCATGCTTGGGGTTCCCAATGCAAGGAAAGGTAAAACAAAAAAAAAAAGCCAAAAGAAAGTACTCTGAACTCTGTTCCAACATTCAGGTCACCACCCTTCTCTTTTCTTCCCCACACCCAAGACCACACACTTGCACTTGCACCTCCAGGCATGCACATCTGCCTGCCAGCACACAGGAGGTTACCAATCTCATCACAGTTCTGGTTATCTTTCAAAGAAAAAATGTCCTAAAAGAAACCCCAAGAGCTCAGTGGCTCAACCCCACCCCTGCCACAGAGCATGGCCACACTGAGCTGCACACAGGCTCTGCAAAGAAGTGCTGGCTTCTTCTTGTTGGGAAAACAGCCAATGGGTTTTATAGGAAGAAGTAGCCAGAGGCAAGTGATCGCTGTTGAAGTATTTGCTGCTTTAAGGGAATGTGAAGCATTGGAACAGACTGGGGCACCTCTGGCCAATAGAAAAAATCATAGGGGGACTTTTCTTTTTCCTCTTTCTCTGAAAAGTCATTTTTATGTTATGTGGAGAAGTGTTGTTTTATGTTATGTGAAACCCAGGCCTTTCTTGTATTACCAGGAAGGAATAGGAAGATGGGGGATTCTTTCCTGAACCTTGATGTGAACAAGAACAGGACAGACCCAGGATCAAATTACACTCTCTGCTGATAGCCAGATGTCCTCCCAGGTGCTCTAACCCTTCTGTTTGCTCTGTGAGATCTTGTTGCTCTGAGCAGGATGACAGTTTTTAGCTTATTCATCCTTTCTGTTTGATGTCTGTAGAAGAAAGTAGCTAATGAGCTGTTCAGAACTGACACTGAATGAAACCAGAGGTTCAGTTCACTTTTCCAACAGCCGGCCCAGCAAGGTCTGTTTTTCAGACACTCATAACACATATGACAGACATGGTCTGGCAGGTACTGAATGAGCTAACAGGTGCCAGGATACAGTTTACATTGATTTCCTAATACATTTCACCTCTTACATAGCCAGTACCCACCCCCAGTAAAGTAAGAGCCACCCTGCTGTAGCTCTGTCTGGTAGAATACTCTTAAGTATAGGTTTACTTGGAATGGGACAAGAAGGGGATGTTTTGTCCTTCTGCTTAGCAGCATTGAGAAATGATTTTCTAAACTGGACACATAGTACTGGACGAAACTGATCCTTCTCCAGCAAATTCCCATCTGATCAGACTGCCAGGCAGGGAAGGAAGAGCCTGGATCTCTTTATTGTTACTAGATCCTGAATACAGAGACGTTTTTGAACATTTCCATCAACGGCTGAAATACTTTGGGCAAAGGATTTGAATCTGAAGTGGTAAGGTGACGTCCTTGTTCTTCTCCAGTTCATCAATACAGTGAGTTAAAATTCAGTCTTTTTCTAGGAACTCAGTCAGCACTGTATCTAAGCAGGGCTTTTGCAAGGGGTGTACTCACTCCCTGCAAATACTACAGACACAGAGCAAATTATGCTCAAAAGAATAAAGGAAGAAAAGTTGCAGAAAGCATTAGGCTCTTTAAAAAAACAACTGTTCCATTTTGCAGGACTGGTAACATTACTGCAGCCAAAAAGGGAAAATCTCTGGGAATAGCTTCTAGGTTGAACAGAGTTTGTCTTTAACAGGGAATAAAAAGGCATCTCTGCAACCAGTGAATGATATTGCTCATGTGACTTTTGTCTGACTAGGGCATTGCTGCCAGGGTAGTAATTTGGTGTATTATGAGCTTAGTCCTGTAGAAAGGACAGTAGTGAAAGTAGCTACTGAGAGTTGATTGAATCAAAAAGTAAAAGCTCTCACCTTGAAGAGAACTTGCCTTGAAAACATTTGATGTTTTGGGAGGTGTATGCCATCAGCTGTGAACCCAGCCATCCCAGTTAAGCTTCCCAGAGAATGCAGCAATACATGCAAGAAAGAGATTTTGCTAGTGAAATACCCACTTGTGAACTGTTCATGGGTATAAGAGAAATGGATCTGAGGTCTTGCCACCTGAATTCCCTTCCTCTCCCTCGGCAGGTTATCAGCATGAAAACAGGAAATGAATTGGACACCATTAATAAAACATGAAGCCTTCGTGTTCAGGCTCTGTGCTCTGTTGTTCAAGTGTATGAGACACTGTGTGAGAAGGCACAGAGGAGTCAAATCCACAAGTTCATTTACTCTGTTTAACTACGCCAGCAAACTTTGGCTCAGCCTTGGAACTAAACCTTTCTTTCTTTCTTTTCTTCCCCTGAATTTCCTGAAAAGCTTTTAAACTCAGGAATCCTGAAGGATTGGTACTGAACTGTCAGTAGTCTTTCAGGACATAAAACATTTTCCTAATAGATTTCACTAAGAATTAGATAGTTCCAAGACTGGTTTTTACTCAAAATGCTCTTTTGATGTAAATTTTTAGACCTTGTTTTCATGCATTTTCTTTTGGAGCTGTTTATATGGCACAGGTTTTTATTCACTGATAGATGCCCTTTTTCTTGCCAGTTTCTTAGGTTTGTGACTAGCAATGTCCAAAGATGTGTACCTTTCTCTCTTTTGGGAGGCTCATTTTTATAGAGGGAAATGATTGATTTACCTGTCATAGAATCATAGAATGGTGGAGTTGGAAGGGACCTTTGGAGATCATCCAGTCCAACCCTCCTGCAGAAGCAGGTTCACCTAGACCAGGTGGCATAGGAACATGTCCAGGAGGGTCTTGAAGACCTCCAAGGAAGGAGACTCCACACCCTCCCTGGGCAGCCTGGGCCAGGGCTCCCTCACCTCACAGTCAAATAGTTTTTTTCTTATATTTAAGTGGAACTTTTTGTATTCCAGCTTCTCACATAAACATTGGTTTTCACCAAAGAACAAGGAATTAGCCTCAAAGGATAGACATCTATATGAAGCAGACTGAAAGCCCCACCAGCACCACCACCTTTTCTGTCTGTACTTTCAAATCATCTCATGAAAACTTTTGGTCACAGCAGTATGAAGCCCAAGGATGTCAACTTGCAAACCTGTTATGAAAAAGTCATGGGAATGAAAGTAGAAGACCCGGTTTAGCCAGCCAAAGAGCCCTTCTGTAGCTCTAATAAAGGCTTGTTTTGCTCAATGGGGGAGTTTAATTGCAAAATACTTAGCATAGGTGAATCATAAGCAGCCTAACCATAGGAAGAGGTTAACCACAGTTATAGGAAAGATTCATCTGAGGCTACAGTAAACAAGTTCATGGTGGGAAGAAACCAGAAGACTCTCCTCAGCTGTGGACAGACCCACTGCCGAAACTCAAAGGCCTAGTTGCAAGTTCAAAGCAGAAATTCTCCTCCTGACCTTAGATAGTTCCTTGAGGAAATAGCCACATACAAGGTCAAATGGGAAGATAAGATGTTTATTGCTAGTGGGAATTTTTGTCAGGCTGCTGTGGCTGGAACCACCAGTTCATCTCCCATTGGAGAGACAGTGCCTCACAGGAAGGTCTACCACAACTGTAAGTGTAACCCAGGGATTATTAGGGCTTCTATATTTTTTAACAAGCTGATATATGCTGTTCATAAGTCTGGATACACATATACAAATAACAGCATATGCTGTTAAATAAATCTGGAAACACTGCTTTCTGCATCTTGTCATGAGCAAGAAGCTCCAGTCTCAGATATTTTAGGCCAGGTCCAAATTCCTTTGATTATTTTGGTTGAGTCTCCTTCAAAAGAACCTCTTTTCTAAATGTGTCTCATGCTTTAATTCCTGAAATGCAGAAGTAAAACCTCAAACTGGGTGAGAAAACCTGGACAGTGAGACAATCCACATCCAGCAAAGCTACAAATTCAGTGTTACAGTTCAACCTAATTAAACACCATTTTCTTGGCTGCCATCTATGAGTCTGATGATAGGAAATTGGCTTTGACTCATCACAATACAAAGGGGCAGTTTGGTAAATGTACATTTTCAGCCAGAATCATTAGTCAACTAACAGAGTGGAATTATGTTCTCATTGAAGTTTAGGTTACCATTTGGTTTAGTTGTTTGTGCTGTCTGGCTCCATCCATTACAAGTGCAGCCAAGCTCTTAATTCTCAACTGTTTGAAGTTATTCAGTCTCATGAGAGATATGCCAAACAATTCATTGGACAATATTCAAAGTATTAGTGAGGTTCATTCTAATTGCACCGAAGGATCTACATTAACATTTCTATTGCAACACAGTTTTTGTTACTTGGGTTTTAGGTCACAGAATTGGGTTTTTTTTATGAGATAACGTTTCTGTTGTCTGAATGTCTAAATGTTAAAGTTACTGCACAATCAGTTCATGTGGCAAAGAATTGATGTTCTTTGGATTGTGGCTGAATATTTCTGAGGACTCAGAGTGACCATCTGGAAGAAAAAAAAAAAACGATGAGACCAATCTTTTCCCTCAAAAAATCTTTGTCTGGAAAATGCTCACTTCGTGCTCCCATCCAGCCCAGGCAGCACTCAGACCATGGGCCATGGGAGGCTGAGATGCTTGGGATAGTCTCTGAGGGGGCTGCACATAGCATGGGACCTGCAAACCACACCACAGCCCCCAGGGGATGTGTGTGTCATGGGTTACACAGCCCAAAGGCATCAGGATGCTCCTGGAATGGGCTTTGGTAGAGCTGCAGGGCCAGGCATGAGCTTCAGAGAAAACTCTGATAAATGGGCCCATTGTCTCTGTTAGTCTCTGCTCAGATGTGCTGGTCCCTGTGCCATCTCACCACTGGCTCTTGCATGGCTTGAGCATGTCATGCACTCAGAGAAGAAATAGCACCTAGAAGTGGAAGAAACAGATTAAAAGGGAAATGTTGAAGGCAGAGAAGCACTACTCTGAAAAATCCCTTTTGTTCAAATCCTTCCTATCCAGAAACCTCCTTCTGTTTGCAGTTGGAAGTTCTTGGGAATAGAGATTGTAAAGTTCTGTGAACAGGGAAAAACACCAACAGCTTGGGATCCAGCTGAGTGGAAATCTGAGTGAACATGAGCAATTGAGTGGAAATCTAACTGGATGTATTCATGGAGAGGTGCCTCAATATGACTGAGGAGATGTGGGACTGACCATGATTTACTGAGAGTAATTGTGTGTTCAGTTCTGGAGTAGGAACAAGAGTCCCTGAAACTAACAGCACCTGGTGCTTGCTGCAAATATCTCTTTCCTGGAAAAATAGTTAAATAAGAATAATCTTTATTACTCCTTTAGAATGTTTTCTGATTACAAATCTCTATTCCTTTTTGAAACTCTTAGTGTGTTACATGTCCAAATGGTTCTTGCTGAACCTGATGCCTCTGTTAAATTACCAGTGACCATTCATTTTCCAGGTGCAGGTACTAAGTACCCAGGGCTATTTGGAAACCACTGGCAGATGATTAACCAACAGGGAAGGCTGGGAAAGACCACTGGGTCCTGCCAAAGAGTCTGAGCCAGCTCCTTTTGCTGAAGTCAGTCATTGCAACTTTCCTGCTAACACTACATCAGATTTCCTTGTAAGTATTTCCTGTGACTAAGTTTTTAGCCTCTCTCTGTAGGAACCTGGTTCATGTCAGTCATTTTTTTATAGTTGTGGTTTTGGGGTGGGTTTTTTTTTTTGGTTGGTTTGGGATTTTTTTCTTGCATCTATCCTGGACTTTTCCTTCCCTAGCTCCAGGTCAGTGCTTCTCATGCTGCTGTCTCCTACCCCTCCCTCTCCTCATCTTGCTGTTGTTTCACATTAACTGCAAGATAATTAGAGACTGATCCTGTCCCTTGAGTCTTTGTTTCTCCAGACTGTGACTTAAATCCAACCCTCCTGCAGCAAACACCACTGAGATCCTCAGGTTTGGGCCTTTTGGGGCTGCTTTTACTGTTGTATCTAGTTCTCAGCACAAGGTTCTTTGATATTATAATGTTGTAATGGCAGGAGACCCTGGTTAAGCAAAAACAGAACCGGCCTTCCCTCCCTCCCTCTGGGGGTTGCAGGTTATTAACAGAGCTTTGCTCAGCTGAGCAACGTGGAACAGTCAGGTCTCTGCCTGCATTCCTGTCTTGCAGCTTCAAAATTCTCATACTGGCTAAAAAAAAGCAGGAACAAGGCAGCTTAGATGGTCCCAACATATCCTCATCCTGGCACAGCTGCTGAGCTTTTGAAGTTAGAGGCTTTCAAAATCCTGGTGTCCATCTCAACTCCCCAAGAGGAACAGGCTTGGGAACTAGATCCTCTGTGGGATCATCTTGCATCCCTCTATTGGCTTGGCAAAGCCAGCTCCAAGGAGCTGGCACCCCCTTGATGCTCATGACCATGAGGGAATCCTTGCTGTGAGCCCAGACCAAGCAGCCTCCACCTCTGCTCTAACTTTTTTGGCTAGTGTTACCAGTTTTCTTGGAGTTCATGATGCACCTTTATATAAACTGTTTTGTTGGAACACAAATGAGTTCTATAATCTGCAAAACCAGTGTCTCAAGTGAAGAAGTCTTTTGGACTTGTTTGGCACAACCTACTTTCAATAAGCCCCTATTACACAGAACTTGCTAGACCTTATTCCCAGGTGTTTCATGCCGTTTACTCCACTGTGTTGTGTGGAGCTGATACCAGGTTGAATGGTTCCCAGTTTCTTGCTTCTCCCTTTGCTGGTCGTCCTGACAAGCAGCAAAGTTGCTTCCTGCAAAACCTCATGCTGGACTCTTCCCAGTGCTGGGAATCCTGCCAGAGCTTCATCCTCATCATATGTTCTCTCTTTTTTGCTGGAGCTTTAAGT
This sequence comes from Urocolius indicus, assembly GCA_013401255.1. Lineage (NCBI taxonomy): Eukaryota > Metazoa > Chordata > Aves > Coliiformes > Coliidae > Urocolius > Urocolius indicus. The sequence goes on along the minus strand of WBNH01002980.1, from coordinate 90,449 downwards.
CACATCAACAAAAGGCACCAGATCTGTGATGCTTCTCAGCCCTGTAGCATGGACAGGCAGCAGTACTGGAACCAAAGAGTTTGGTGCTTTAGAACCAGGTCTTCTTGGTTTGAGATCTTTCCGTTTCAAGGCCTCTGGCACATTAAGAGCCCTCCCCTGAGTTTTTCATCCTCTTTCAAGCTGCTGTAACAAACCTCTCTTTCAGTTGGCTCAGTGAGCAGTCTGTGGTGGGTCTCTTGTCTTGTGCACGTGTGTGCCCTGGACTGTGCATCACCAAACTCATCTCGCACACTGCAGAGAAGCTGCTGGCCCAGAGTGCACTGTGGAGCTGAGTGGATCTGGCAGCAGCCACTGAATGACTGAAAGCTTTGTGTCACATATGCAACCTGTCGTGCTCTCTGCTCTGCTGGAATGATGGCTCTGCACAGCACCTGGCATTTCTCTCCAGTAAAGCAGGGCTGTGCAGTGAGGCTCAGGAGCACATTTTACATCACACACAGCAGAGACTGGGTGCAGTTCAAGACTTCTACGTGTGCAGCTGTAGCATAACCAAGGGAAGAAATCCAAGAAGCTGCATCTCCCTGAACAACAGCACCACTCACAGCTTGGTCCCAGATGCCAGGCTGGGGCTGAAGCTGCCGAGCAGCAACCTGCCAGCACCAAGGAGGAGATTGGTACCTGCTTTTTCTCTATGTCTCAGGATTAGTCCACCAGAGCTGAGTGTGTCCAGATTCTACTTTGGTGGCATCTATGGCCTGCATTAGTCTGTGCTGCTGCTGGTCTCTTGCTGCCTGGAGGTGTCTGAGGCATTCAGCTCAGAGTCTGAAAAGTGGAGCAAGGATTTTTGCTGCTGCTTGAAAAGATCCCCTTGGAAAGCTTCTACCTGCTACAGCAAAGAAAGTGTCTAATCAACAGGAGTAAACATCATTTCTTGTGCTTTGGTTTGCCACAGTGTAGGACAGGGGGCCTGCCAGATTGATACCTGGGCACAATTTCTGGCATAAATTTAGGAAAGTTGAAACTGACGGTCAAAACTCAGCTTCTTCCAGACAATCCTGGTAGCAGAAAGTATCTGAAGAATCCCACAGACTCACACCCAATTTTCAAGGCCAGCATTTCTCCCAGCATACACAACCCTGCCCAGGAGGCTAGCAGGGTTACATTATCTGCAGTTTGAATCTGGACATGAGGAGGCAGGTGCTGGAAAAAACAGGCAGGCACATGAGCAATCAAAGGCAATAGCAAGCTTCAGGTCTGCACACTCAGCACATTGCATCCCATCCAAGCAGAGCTGGGGATGTTGAAGATGTGAGACAGGGAACGACTGGGGATGTGTTGCAGGGCTTCTGCCAGGCTGAGCACCAGGAGTAAGGCACCATCTGTTCTCTGTGAGACAGGGAAAGGTGAGATTGAAGGAGCAAGAGGAAAATGATAGGGCTGCAATTCCCAAAGGTTGTGAGGAGAGATCCTCTAGCCCCTCAGCATGTTTGTACCATTGCTGGAGACACGAGTCTCAGCAGAGCAGCATGAGGGAGGGTGATGGCACCTGGAGTGGGAGCTCATGTGAGGCACTGCTGGGGAGGTCAGGCAGGGAGTTCATGGCAGACTCTTTGCTCTTGGGATTGTTTTACAGAAATATATAGGGCAAAGTACAAATCTGGAGGCCAGTGTTGATGCCAAGAGCTGCCTCCCCTCGCCTCATGAGGCTTGTACGAGCCACAGTGGCCATAGGGAGAGGTGCCCACCCCTCCTGTGGGTCAGTGGCTGCTGGAAAATGCTCCTCATGGCCCTGCAGACTCAGGGCACAGGTGCCCATTCCACTGAGGCTGGTGTCAGCCCAAATCCACTGCTCTGCAGCCATGCCCAGCAGAGAGAAACCAAACCCAAGTGTGAAGTGCCACAGGAGCATGCCCAGGGGAAGGCTGCGGGGATGTGGCCTGGGGGTGGCCATGCAGACAGAGCCCACAGAGCTGGACCTGGGGGTAGCACCTTGCCTGGCCTGTGCTTCCAAGTGAGTTTCAGCAAAGGGAAATGGAGAGTTTAAGGGCTGCACTGGGAAGGGGCTCAGGCCATGACTGGGTAAACATCAGGTGAATGGCAGAGGAGACAGTTGCCTGCACTGTGAAGCTCTGCCAACACAAATCTCTTAATAGTCTTTCAGTCTCTGCAAGGCCTTAAAAATCAATCAGAGGATTAACTAAGCAAAGCTGGTTTTATGATACATGATCCAGCTTTGTGCAATTGGATCTGCCTTTGCTTAGGTCTCTCCTTTGTGACTGGGTTTACTGGCTGTGCCTGCAGCCAAGGAGCTTGGCACGGGACTGGCAGCAGGTGAGGAGAGGAGGAAGCCCTGGGAAGCTCCCTGGGCCAGAGCAGGGGTCCCACTACCTCAGGAGGAATGCCACAGAGCAGCAGCATGGCACAGCTTATGCAAACCAGTCACCACTGTCCCAATGTCTTCTCTTAATTCTGTCCTTGCAGAAGCTCTCTGAAGTTAAACCCCTGAGCCTTTCTCCCTAGCCACTAGCTTCATGTGGCTTCTGTGACCCCTTCTTCCAAGGAACAGGTATACATTGCACTTTCCCTTTGCTCTTACAGTAATGGCTCCTGGACACGAGTGTTCAGAGCTCAACTGAAGCCTGGGAGCAAATAAACCCTTGTCTTGACACATGCACTGCTAAGCCTCATCCTCAGATGACCATTCCTGAGATGTCACCAGCGAGGAAAATGAGGAATCTCCCTCAAACACACACTCTGGCTCCTGGCAGATCAATGCTTTAATTCCTTTGATGACAACAGGAGCAATCCACCCAGCTGACACCAGGCAGCATCTCTGTTTCAAAACAGGTGTAGGAGTGTTTGTTTAGCTTTTGCCAAAGCAAAAGCTGAAAGTTGCTCCTAGTGACAACATGTACACGAGAGCTCTGTCAGGTCCCTGAATCTCCCTAAACAATGCTGTGGCTGCACAGCACAGGCAGATCTGGATGTTTCCACCTTACCTGCTGTTCAGTCATAGTGCCAAAGTGATGTGAGGATTAATGAAACACCTCCTCCAGGACCAAGCAGTCTCAGTTTTGTGGCAAAATTCTCGTCTGCCCCTTTTTTCCAGACTCACTTCCCCAGTCTGGGGTTGGTTTGGTGCAGGGATACAGACATCATGATGCAACATAACACACAGTGATACCTGGCTGGGGAATTATCCTGCTCTCCAGTATCTGTGTTGACTTGTGAGCCTCACAGCTTTAGGCCTGTCAGCCACCAGGAATTCATCTATGCAAATTGGCTGCAAAGAAATGAAGTCTATAAATAATAGACACCTTGAGCCTGCACATGGGTACAAGGTAATCCGTGGTCTTGCTTGAGATGTATCTGGTTGTATTTCATGCTTCTGTGTGAAAAATGCTAGGAAAGACAAGTACCCAGGACAAAATCCAACCTTTACTCACCCTCTGACCTTAAAAAAAAGAAAGTGGAGAAATATTTCTTGGCTGAAATGAAGTGTTCTGCCAGGGAGCCAGCCCTTGGGCCTTGCCCTGTGCTCAGGGGCTCTGTGCTAAGCCCTCCTGCCTTGTCTCCTTTGCACTTGTTGCTTCCCTCTCCTCTGTGGTTTTTTTTTTGCCTCCAGAAGATATGTGAAAAAGCTTATTTACACCATTTTCCCAGCACAAGGCTACTTCAGATGTTAACAAAACCCAAACTGTTCTGAAGTTGTGCTGCCTTAAATCTTTCTGAAGGGAATTTATTCCCCTCCCAGGGTTCTCAGCTCATATGAGTCACTTCACTCCCCATCTACTGCTTTGGGTGGCCCAAGCCCCAGGAATCAGCTGCAATGATTTCATTCTCTTTCTAGTTGTCAAATCATTTATATACCTGGAAAATATTCAGATCTGTGCAACAAGGCTGAGGAAGGGTATAGAACAGCATCCATAGGAAGCACAGCTCCACAGCCTGGAAACAGGTGGCTGCAGGACAAAAATGATAGCAGGCTCTGAAATCGTGAGTAGCATGAAGAAGTCAACCCAGAGGTGCTTTTGCTCCCTGGATCTGGTTCTTCAAACAGAAGGTGATGATTTGCACACTGTGTCATTAACCTGCAGGAATCTTTGCTGCAGAATGTTTGGGATGCTGAAGATTTACATAAATTTGAAGAAGATACTGGACAAAGTCAGGGAAGGAAAAAAAAGAACCCAACAGCTCCTGAATAATAAACCTCATTTCTGTCATGGGAGATCTCTGCAAGCTGTCAGACTCTGGGACAATATTGTGGAGAGGCATTGCTGCAAGCTCAGTGCTGCTCCCACAGCCTTCTCTATGCCTCTGTTGCTGGACAGGATATCTTTGCTCTGACCTCCTACAGGCATTTGATGTTATGTTCCTCTGCCTCTTCTCCCCTGTGACTTCCACCCTCATCACCTTTTTGGTAAAAGTCACAGATTTGGTGTTACAATTAAGTTCTGAGCTGAATACATTTTTTCTTTGAGAAGAGTCCAAACAATCCTTTGTGAAAGCTCCTTCTGGCTGGCTGTGTGGCATTCTGCAGAGGATGAGCCTTTAGATAGGCTGGCAAGTCATATAAATAGCAAATACATGGCTCTGAGACTTGAAGTTTCCTTGGGAAGCCTGACTCTCTAGTTCTGTAATGGCTTGGTTATCAAACACGATTTGCATCTTATTAGGTATTTCCATCTGTTGATAGAAAAGCCTCCATTCCATAATTTTGCTCCCAATTCAATTCTCACCCTTGCTGAAAGTGCTTTTGGGCTCCCAGAACAGCCTGTTTAAATGATCAGCTTGGAGCCAATGGCACTTTGAGGTGCTCAGTCTGGTGGGCAAACACAGAAGGCCAGTGGCAAGGGTCTGTGGGCCACTGCCAGCAGGCACCCGGCTGTGTACCCTAAGGGCAGCTGCTGCCTCTGGCTCTGACTGCTGGGGCAGCTCCAGAGCACCTACCTCAGGGCTTGGTGCCCATTGGGCTTATTTCCACTCACTTCTAAGAAGGTATTTTTCCAAGCTTGGATGCAAATCCCAGCCACTTCTTTTGCAGCCTGTGTAAGTTTGTTCACTTTCTGGTCCAAAGGACTTTTGTGTTCAAAGGATAGAATGTGCCTTTATTGCAATTGCAAGTGAAGCTTTGCAGCCCAGCTACCTGCAGGTGCTCAAACCTTCAGCCACCAAAGGATCAGGACAGGGTGTGTGGAAGCTGAGTGCACTCCCACATTGCTTTCCTTTTACCCCTTGCCAGCCTGTATGCCAATGCTTGTCCATTTACCCTTTGCCAATCTATATGTGGACTGCTGGACTTCTGGAGGGTGAAGTGAAAAACTAGCAGTGCCAAGAGTAATGTGTTTGGTTTGGATACAAATTCACAACTCCAAAGAACCCTGAGAACTTCAATTACTCCAAAGCATCTCAGAATGCATTGCTCTGTAGCAGTCAGTGGGGATATATTATCCTCAAATGTGAAACAAAGAACCTGGAAAGAGTATTCAACAGGCAAGCAAAACAGGGAATATTTTCAGCAGGAGCATGAGGGGAGAGTGTTGAGATGAGCGAAGAGAGGAGGGAAACACGAGGCTCAATGCCTGATTCCTAATCCCTAAACTGTCTTGCTGTAGTATTGTGAAAGCCAGGAGGAATAAACCTAATACCACAGCTTCTTGCCATCGAGAAACTCTGTATTAATACAGTACTGCTAAGGTAATTAACCAAATCAGACTCAGTCCAGTGCTGAAAAGGATTTCTTCCCCCAGGGATAAGCAGATGTCTCAATCTAATTATCCAAGTTATTTAATCAGAACCAGAGGTCGGGTATCTAATGAAAACACTACCTAATGTGGGGGAGAGAGAGGTTGCAGCTCTGAAGCAGTGCAAGCAGAAGGGGGGATACCAGCTTCCAAAGACATCCAGTTTCTAATGCTTTTCTGGCATTGTTTCTGCTCATGTCTCTTAAAAAACATCTTGGGATAGGAGTTGGGGGTTTGGGGGGAAATCACTTGTGGAAAGAACACATTCAAGCAAGTTTGTTTCACTGGCTGGTATGGAAAGAAACTAATCCTATAAATGTCATCAGGGCTGCACCCACCCCCAGTGCTGACATAAGGAACAAGCAGCTGGGCTGTGTCTGAGGTAGCTGATAGCTCTAAGTGTTGTGTCAGCCTTGCTTCACCTGGGTAAAAACTGTACCAGATGCCTAAAACCTGCCAGTTGTTCTCTGTGTGTGTGTAGCTGACAGTGGGTATGCAGCTGTTTACAACTGGAAAGCACATACTCCTGAAGGAAAGGTACTCACAGTGTCCTCCGGGCCCTACAGAGCCCCTGCACCTGGTTCTAGTGATACATAAGTGTCTGAAAAGCAAGTGGAGGATTGCTCCCACTGGGAAAGCTGTGTTGCTGGTTACCCCCAGGAGCCAGTGCGTGGGACACATGCATGCTCCAGCCCTGAGAACACAGACAAGCTGAATAATTTGACTATAATTGAAACCCAGGAACTTCTAACACTTGTCAGCTGCATGTGAGGAGCTTTTCCTCATGCTTGGAGGGAGCTGCTCCCAGGTGGAGACGTGCAGTCTCCAAGGAAGTGAAGCAGGCTCTGGACAGGATCACCCCTGTCTGTGCTGGCAGTGCTCACTTCAGGCTTCTGCCCACCTCTCTCAGTTTAGCACTTTCTTGTGAGGATCTTCTCTCTTCTTCACAACAGCTTTGTCTGCATCTCCACCACTGCAGCCTGGTTCCTGATGCTTCCCACAGTGGGTTCCTCCTCTTGCTGTCTTGCCAGCCCTCTCTGTTTTTGGGCCAGCAAGCCAGCAGTGCTACAATGCCTAGTGATGCATTTCTGGCTGTCTTGTCTCATTAAACTGGTTGAGCTACACACACCCATGGGGGAGTCAGGAGGGACTGGCTGCTGGCCCTGGCTGCTTTAGTTGGCTTCTTGCCTGTGTGTGCACATGAGGTACAGATAGTGCTGAGTCTTCCTAAGTGATCCCTGATGGGCAAGGAGTTAAAATGTACAGCTGTGTGGCCAACTAGCTGCTGCTTTGAAAGCTTTGGAACTCAGGAAGCATGGGCATCACACCCAAAATCAGGATTTTGGCCTTTTTTGATCTCCAGGACTCTCATTCCCTCCCATTTCTACAAATCACTTTCAGCAGACTCAGTCCCACCAGCACATGGATGGGCATGAAGAGGCTTCTGCACCACATCCCAGCAGTGAGCACTTGTGGGCTCCTCTCCAACAGACAAGAGCCTGACTGCTCTCTTTTTCTGAGGTCTCCCTGGCACTGCACTCAACCAGAGACTCTCAGCCTTTGCAGAGCTGCAGGGTGATGTAGATACCCAAGACATACCCCAACCTCCCTGCCACTGAGTTGTGTGGGGATGAGTCCTCCTGAGCAAGAACAGAGCCTGTGATGGAGACACACAGCAGACGTGATTAAATGAGGACTGAGGAGAAAAAGCTGTTCAGGTGAAGATTGCCTTCAGTTGTCTGAATTTACATGTGTTCCTCTTGATCAGTTTCAGTCAAACTCATACTTTGACCAGTTTAAATGGGGAACACCTTTATTGTTTGCTGTATGTATACATGAAGTGACACACATCTAGCAAAAAAAACCCAGACAACCTTCCATTCTGAAGCACAGAGCATCTGTTTGGAACAGCTGAGCTGAAGAAACTTGGCATTTCTGAACAGATAGTTGTAGGCAAATGGCTTGTGGTATGCTGTGAGACTGAATGAAAGGAGGGAGGAAACGAAGTGCAGAGGCTGCTTGAGTGGAGGCAGGTAGCAATCCCATCCTTTAAGAATCTGCCTCACAGAGACATGTTTGCAAAGTGTGGTGTCTCTTTGTTCCTGCAGTAATCTGCAGGCAAAACCCTGTATGCAAAACCAGGCTGCTCTTCTACCACCACCTCCCAATGGCAAAATAACCAACTGAGCACAGATCAGGGTGGAAGGAGGGTGGCCACTGCATGTTAATTGGGTTTTTTCCTTTGAGCTTAGAGCTGTGCAGAAATAACTGAGGCTGAGGTGAGGCTCTGCAGCCATTGGAAATCTGACCCTGGATATTAAGCAACCCCCCTGTGAGGTAGTGTTCATCTAGGAGGCTTAAACTGTTCTTCATTGCCAAACCACAGTGTCCCAAAAGAGAATTTACAATAGAAGAGGGACTGACAGAAAAAGAAATGAGGATGAAATGTCTGTTTAACTTGTTTTTCTTCACTTCCACACTTTGTTAGGTATTCTTCTATAACCAACCTTCCTTTAGAGAGCTCCCCTCTATTCACCTTGAATGACTGAAACAGCCCCTTGTCAGAGGCTTGCAGGCTCTCCCCCTACCCAACCCACTGCTCTTTTCCTGGGAAGGACAGTTGTGTGCATCAACAGACAGATCTGCACCTGAGCATTTCCATGGTATGACCACCTTTGTGGACCATCAGAGTGTTACCACATCTGTGGACTACAGCAAGAGTAAAGCAATCTCCTGCCCTGCTGCTTGGAACTTTGTTGATGAAGTTCTAGGAGATGTTGCCACAAAGAAGTGAGACTGGGAAGAAAACTGTTCAGAACAGTTAAGAGTGAAGAGGTGACACATAATTGCACCATGGCTTGAGAGAGACTGGATCCCCAGGGCCTGTTGACTGCAGTAGGAGTTTGTTTGGCCTACAGTGCAGCTAAACAAGATACAAGAAATACAAGCTGTGGAGTAGATCAGAGCTCAGATGAGACAAACCTGTAACCAGTCTGAGAAGGGAGCAGCTTGCAATGAGCTACTTGCAACTCACAAGGAACGAAGGGAAACTTGACTTTGAACTACGCTGTCCTGTATCCAGAAGACCAGTTTTGTTTTCATGTGCTGAATAAGTAACACACTTCTTGTATCATACCTATTCCACACCAAATATCTTTAGCAACATGCCTGAACCCAGCTGCTTATGCAGAGTATGTAACATGTGGCCCCCTGCAAAGACATGTCTGTAGCATGATATCTGGTGATGGCATTTAATTTGTTCTTGTAATAAAGTAGGATTCCCCTCCTGCCTTGTCAGCTGTGCAGTCCAGTACGACACAGACAACCTGCATTTGGTCATCTTCATTGAAACACCAATAGTTTATGGAAAGGAGACTAAGGAGCAGTTCTTTTCTAAGATTTGCCCACTTAAAACCAGCCTTGTGGAGCTATGACTTGTGAAGTTCCTGCTTGTGAAGCTTTCCCTTCTAGAAGCAGAACTGTAAGTGTTGGGAAGGATCTGAAGTCTGTCATTTCAGGTGTGATGATCAGTCTTTGCAAATCCAATTCATTAAAGCCTCTGCATCTTGGAAGGTGAAAGGATTTTCTTTATAGGGAGCAGCAGCATTAACATCTAAGATAAGGAGCAAGGTTTTGATGATAGCTATGATGTACAGGCACTGGAAGGATGGCTTCTCAGTCCTTTGTCACTGGGACCAGCAGAAATCATCCACAGAATCATAGATTATAGAATGGTTAGGGGTTGGAAGGGACCTTTACAGATCATCTAGTCCAACCCCTCTACCAAAGCAGGTCCTACCTAGATCAGGTCCCATCATTCTCAGCAGACAATGCATCTCCCTAAGGCAAGTGCTGATGGGGAAGAGGAACAGCCCTCCTGGCAGTGACACTGAGTGTGGTCATGCTCCAGGCTGAAGGCAGCCTGGAATTAACGTCTCCTTCCATCTAAGTCTGTGGAGAGATTTTTACTGGCGTCAGTGGCAACAGGATCAGAGTAGAGTCTTAGGGCTCTTTCCCTGGAGCTCAGAGGAATTTAATGGAATAAAGTCTAAGCTGTAATTAATTGGCTTCTGCTTCTCCTGCAGGAAAGAGTTAATGAAGGCAAAGCTTGTCTGGCCAAGGGGCTGGTAAGGCTCCAGTAGAGCTATGACTCACAGATTGAACGTCCTGCCAAAGCACCAAGCCTGAGCAGGCTCCTCATCCTCAACTCCTCCTATCCCAACAGTAAGAACAAGAATTGGTCCAGTGTTGTGGCTGGAAAGGTTTGTCCCTTACAGCACCTGCTCCTCCCATTCAGTTCAAAACTGCTTGTTTGCACAAGAAAACATTGTCTGCCAGGTAAGACCTTATGCATCCAGATGTGTTTGTGTTGTTTCTACAGTGCAGATCACCAATAACCTTGTAAGGGCTCTCTATCAACGTGGAGTGGGGAGAAGGAAGGAACACACATGCCCTACACCAAAAATGAGCCATGTGACCTGATCTAGGTGGACCTGCTTTAGTAGAGGGGTTGGACTGGATGATTTCTAAAGGTCCCTTCCAACCCCCACCATCCCATGGCTCTTGCAATTCCCCTTTCCCAGCCATCAGACTTTACAGGTTGCTCTGCTGTCTGCAGTCAGTGCTGGCTGATCTGGAGAGAGACAAGTACACGAGAACTCCTGAGTTGCCCAGCTCCAGGTATGGTGATTCGTGAGCTCCCATTATTCCTTGCACTCCAGTAGAACAGAGGCTGTGTCTCCTCCATGTTTGAGTTGATATTAGATTGACAAGATGAAGTGACAGCACGACCATAGACACCTTTATCTGCTCTGTGCATGATCTTTCTTGCTGAACCCTCGCCAAGCTCCTCACCAGGTCTTATCTTTGCTAAACTGAGTATTTATTCATGTGGTTGTTTTATGTAAACTGCAAAGAGCCTCATTAAATGGAATCCTTAACTCAAAAGCTTCATTATTAAGGTGGAACAGAACTCAGAAAGCACAGAGGGAAATCACTCATCTCTTGTGTTATTTTGGGAAGAAAGGCTGCACCTCAGGCAGCTGATGCAGTCCAGTGCTGAGCCCTTCTCTTACTCCTGAACCTCACTCAGGGAAGAAGTCTGGCTTGAAGGTGAAGAGTTTTACTGGCTATTATGCAGCAAAATGTTCCCCAGGGCTAAGAGAGCAGAGCTCTTCAGGGAGAGGTGGGCAGGGATGCCTGGCAGCACTGCAGACAGCTGCCTCAGCCCTGCTGAAAGAGAAGCTGAGGGGACACTGGGCCCTGCCTGACCCCAGCAAACCAGAAGAATCCCATTTGGTGTCTGGAGAAGGACAGGGGCTGGGTGGGAAGATGGCTTGGGAGTGCAGCTGCTCACCAGCTGTTGCTCCCCTTGTTGCTCAGCACTTGGTGCCTGCAGCACCTTCAGAGCTGACTGGGGACCCAGGAGCTTTGAGAGAGGATGATGCTTCATCTGAATGCTGCCATTCACTGAAGGTAAACACCAACATTTCTGTGTTTCCATGTTCTCATTGATATTATAAATGCTAATGACAGAGTTTGAAGTGAGACACACACATGGTGGAGAACACAGAGGCAGCTGAAGGCATTGCTCTGAAGCTGGAAATTAATTGTGCAGGTTTTTCTCATTCTTGGTTTGACTGAGTCCAAGATGCACTTTACCCAGCCATCAGAACTGAGAAACTGGGGCTTCACCAGACAGGAGTCCCAACATTCTGTTCTAAACAATGGAGCAGTTGCTAAACAGGTTAAAATTAAAAGAAGGTAACAAAACAGTATCCCAAATTTGCATTTCTTCTGGAGAATCAGCTTTTGAGGGACAGCTTGATTTGCCACATTACAGAACAGCTTGTTTTAATTCAAACCCTTCAGCAACATGAACAGGCTTGGTGCAGATCTATACCCTGTCATACTTTTTATCTCAAGGACAGCACCTCTGACAGCAAAATGCCACATCCATCACATGGGAATATTAGCAAGTGTCCAGTCATCCTGAGTAGGAATAAACCACGTGGCAAACTGTCTGCTTTCTGAAGCTGCCACATATGGCCCGAAAGGATTAGTACAGGCTGTTTGTTCTGGGAGGGTGGTGGGTGTATATGCTCAAGCAATGCTGTCATTGTGAAAAAAGGCAAAGAAAGCTGAGAGGGACTTCACAGAATCACAGGATCTCAAGGGCTGGGAGGGACTTGGAAAGCTCGACGAGTGCAACTCCCCTGCCAGAGCAGCAGCACCTAGAGCAGGTCACACAGGAGCTCATCCAGGTGGGTTGGAATGTCTCCAGCAAGGAGACTCCACAGCCCATCTGGGCAGCCCCTGCCAGGGCTCCCTCAGCTCAACAGGGAAGAAGTTTCTCCTTGTATTTCTTTGGAACCTCTTCTGTTCCAGCTTGTGCCTGTCACCCCTTGTCCTGTCATTGGCCATCACCTGAGCACAGCCTGGCTCCAGCCTCCTCACACCCACTCTTTATGGATTTGTGAACATGAATGAGGTCACCCCTCAGCCTCCTCCAAGCTGCAGAGCCCCAGCTCCCTCAGCCTTTCATCACAAGGGAAATGCTCCACTCCATCATCTTGGTGGCCTGTTTGATGCATAAGGACCCTGCAGTATCCTGCATGTGCTCAAAATCACACTGAGCCACTTGTAGAGTTGTGCCTGTGTGGTTTTTTGTGCACATGAAAACATGCAGGTGGAGGTGGAGGGGGGATGTGAAAAAAGCCAGTGTGTCACCTCTGCTTCCTTCCCCATGTGTTAATCTCAGCGACTGTGCTGTGTGCATGTGCACCTTTTAGTTCCCTTTGTTTTGTTTGGTACTTTTAATCCCCTGAGGCATATCTCCAAGCTGAAGAAAGAACTTTAGAGCTGATAGAGCTTTTTCTAAGTGGGGATTATGTAAATGCACATTATGGGGCTTTCATAACCAGGGATTATTTGTGGAATCCATTGGAGTGTTTCCTTTGGAGCCATTAAGGTCTGTTGTGTAAATAGGAATTTAGTGAGTGCCTAATCTAAAATTCATTGATTCAGAAAAGATCACAACAGCATCTTTTTTTTGCATTCATTTTGATGTTGTGAGAACATATTTCTGGACAATTTTCCAATTCTTACAGTACCATAAAGTTAATCATAGTGAATACACTCCCCACATTTGAATATCCACCATTCACTCTCTATTTCTCTGCCTTTCTAGTCTTATACTTAAAATCACTGCTGTCCCAGCCACTGATTTGTTGTCACTCACTAAATGAAGAATTCTGCAAGTTTAGATGAGCAGAGCAAAAGGAATCTGTTGCCAAAAGGTGTAGCCATTCAAAAAGCTGTAAAAATGTACCTGTGCTCTAGTCCTAGATGAAGGACATTTAACCAAAGGGCTAAATGGTTTCGGAGATGCTGCCTCTCCTAAGAGGAGTTTCATATTTACAGAGGATTTGACTTTGGGACTCCTCTGAGCTGAGATAATGCTTTCTAATCTGCTGTGATATCTGCTAATGATATCTTTCCCTGCTGCAGAAGTGGTGCAAACCCACTGAGGCAACGTTCAATCGAGTTGTTTCAACTGATGTCTGAGATGAGGCTCAGACACTATCAGCAGTTGGCTTCACTCAGTGCAGAGCTGCAGGTGGCCCAGATGCACAGCACTGTCATCACCTGAGGAGTAGCAGAACTCTGTAGCTGTTCCTCCCTGAGCCCAGTGACCACTCTGTGTTAATGCAGCTCCCAGTGCAAACGCTGCAGAGGAAATCACAGCTGCCCTTCCAAGGGGTACCCACAGTGTGCGTGGAACTGGGTGGCTCCTGAAGAACTAAATCTAATCCTATTCAAAGAGAGACTTGCAACCAAAAAGGATTTTCTTGACTGAAGATTGTCAGGGTGACCATGACCATGTTTTCCCAACTGAGTGGCTTCCAGGGCATGCAGTTGAGTGAGAGCCTCTGCCATCATTTTACTTGCCATCTCCTTCAGCCAAAGCTGACAGAACCAAGCTCATCTTCTTTTGTCTATCTGATTTTTTGTCTTCTATGTGGGAGTCTTGTAGACCTGGAGGTAGAAGCAGCAATGTCTTTGTCGCTTTGCCTTAGAAGTGAAAGGAGTCCTAACCCCAGGCCAGGTTAAAGCCCCTGCAACATATTTGAATTCACTGGGCCAGCTGGGATTTGTTCAGTACGTGAGGACATGACATTGTGTGCTCACTTCTCAGGGTGTTTTTTAGTAGATATGTCACTCTGCAGAACAGCCTTCCAGTCTGTATGACTGGAGAAGAGAAAGCTGTTCAACTCCAATGAAAATGAAGGCTGGAAGGATTCTCCCCCTCCAAACCCCTCCTGCTCCAGTCCATGAGTTCTCTTAATACAACTGGGTGACATTGCAACATCAAGCATTGCAAATTCTTTTGCCTATATACACGGGAGCTGAACCTGAACTGAGAGGGGAGTGGAGGGGCAACTGCCACGTCCAGCAGAAAACTGATGGAGAGGATTCCTCCAGCTCCTTTGAGACAGGCTTCCAGCTGTGATGTCCTGACACAATATAGCCCCTTGTCACAGATCACCCCCACCTCAGAGCAAGCTTGAGCATCCCCGTTACCTGGATCCACTCAGGGGAGCACAGTACCCACTGCACAGCCAACAAGCCCCTCGCCACACACAGCGGTTCAGGCTCCACGTCCCTATGTGCTGAGCTCACCTCATCATTTCAGTCCTCCCACCAGCCTCAGATCCAGCTGCATTAGGCAGGTTCTGATGCTGTCACAGTCATCCAGAGAATGAATCATATTGAACATTGCTCACGGGGTTGTTTATTCCTTGAAGAGAGAATGGACTGCATGCCAATATTCCTGGTAAGGCATAAAAAAGGAACTAACTTTTGCTAGGAAACCTAGATGCCCTCCTACAGGAATGTGCTGGGTGAGAGGGTTCTCGAGAAGCTGAGTGAAAATAACAACACAGAGAACAAAAAGGATTTTAAAGGAGTAAAACACACTCTGAACATACTGAAATGTTGGCAAGGGCTTTCAAACAGCACGTGTCCTCAGTGGCACAGCTCACGGGAGACAGCGACACCAGGACATGCACATCCAGCTCCTGAAGTTAGTGCTTATATGGGCATATCTCAACCCTTCCTAACCCACTGTACTTAGGGTCAACATGCTCCTTTGCTTTGATATCCTTTAAGGTATTTGACAAAAGAGATAGCACCTGACTCTGGCTTCTGGAGTTGGAGTTGCTGAGGAAGGTGTTAAATGGGAATTTCTCATCTTCCTCCCTTCATTGCTATTTCCAGACTTTAAATCCAACTTCTATTAAGCAAAGCAAGCCCAGGGCACAAGCTGTGCACCATGCCTGGGTTTGAAGAGATCATTTTGATCAAGCATAAACCAATACTGCTGTGTGAACGGGCTGTGATGGGGGCCTGAGTTATCACATGCAATGAGTTTTCTCCTCCAGTGACTTCTGAAATACATAAAACAGATAAAAGTTTGAAATGCAATCCAACCCTCAGCCTCTGGAAATGATTCATTTCTATTAATGATTTACTGATTTCCACCCAGTTTGTTTTGCATGAAGTCAGAGCTGGGCACATTTATTCATTGTGATTCCCTTAAAAATGTGTATAAATATCAAAAGCAATTGGCTACCAAGAATTTGAATATTATGGCACTGCATCACAGAGAGTTGACATGAATATGAGTCTAGGTCAGGGAAAAAGAGACAGAAAATGCTTAACTAAGTCTGATATTTTACAGCATGTCACTGAACGGTGTGAGAGGGTTATATTCATTACAAATGTATGCAGTGTTTGCAAAGGATTCCTCAGGAAAAAAAAAAAGAGGACAGCATTATTCTCTTAATGAAATATGCTCCATGATCTATGAAGCCCATCTCTCCTGCAAACTCCAGCCTCTTTCCAGGGCTGTATACCTGAAATGAGATACTAGGTTCAGTGAAAGGAATCAATTACACATCATTCCACAGACAAGAATGTATGTTCAATCCCAAACTTGTCCATTTTGGCAAGGATGGAGCAAAACTGAGCCTGCCAGCAACAAGGTATGTCAGGCTTGTAGCTGTTCATCCTGTGATTCAGCAAAACAAGGGGTAGCAGCTCCCTGGTCCCTGAAGTGCTGCCTGAGCCCTTGCAATGAGCAGCACTGATTCTGCTGCTGATGGTTTGGTTGCTCAAGGGCAGGAGCAGTTCCTGCTGGGTTGAGTGTTGTCATTCTGCCCACTGCAGGTCTGGAGGAGGAGATGGACTTTTCCAGCCTGACATGATCCCAACACAACCAGCAGCTCCAGGGGTTGGGCAAACCTGGAGAAAAGTCTGGTGTGTGCCAAATCAGAGTGATCACAGGGTGAGCACCTCAGTGGCCGTGGGCAGCCTCCACCCCATGGCACCAAGGGCTTGATGCATGGCGGTCACCACACCAGCACAAGGTGGGCAGTGCAAGTAAGGGCTCACACTGGGTTGCAAACTCACTGGCCCAGAAGCCAACATTGGCTCTTCTGTCTCCTGGCTCTGTAGTCCCAGTGCATAGGGCTGGAGTCACCTAAATCCCAGTCTCTTTGGTGCACTGAATTGGCAAAGTGCCTTCACCACAGAGGTAAGGGACATGGCACATCTTCTCACAGAAATAAAAGCCTTTCAGGAGGCAGCAGTCGATGTCCTTAACAGCAGAGAACCACCCTGCCCTAGCATCTCCTCTCTACCAGGAGGGACAGCAGGACACCTGTATGTGGCCATTGACATGTTACACTCGTACACATATTGATCTGATGGTTCATTGTTCACCCAAGACCTTGGCAAAGGTCACTGTCTCTGCTCCCATTTGTAAAACACAGAGGCAAAGAGGTGAAGATTAATTTTCAGAAGTGATTAATGTTCCTGGTGCCCATCCTCATTCACTTTGGGCCTCTCACCCCAAATGAAGTCTGGAGCTGGGTTAATTAAGGTGTCCCTTGCCCCTCTCCCAGGCACTGCCAGACACGGCCGTTGCTTATTGTCATTGTCTTTTCCCACAAACTCCTCCACCCTTCATCCTGTGCCAACCCTCAAACCTGCTCAGACACTTGCCTCTGAGGCTGCTTCTGAGACCCACATTTCCCATGACGCCCAAACAATCTCAGATCCTTGTTTCTTGGCCCTCAATGCTTCATCCTGCTGGATGTTTAAGGAAGGAGCTCTCACCTTCCCAGGGTCCAGGTGACGAGTTTTACCAAAAAAAAAAGGCAAATTTGGGCTTCTAATGTCTGAGAAGCTCTTGATTACTACAGGGCTCGTTGGCTAAAGTCTGGTGGCTACCCTTGCACAGCAGTTACAGGAGGCCATGTCCCCCACATGCCTACCAGCACCCCAAACCCACAGGGCAAAGGGGACAGTGATGACCTTAGAGACCCACTCAGAGCCCCGCACGTGTGTGAGGCAGCAGAGCTGGCGGGACTCTCGGGGACACTCTGTAGTGCGGCGGTTTGGAACCTGCTGCCGGGCTGACAGCGGCGTGAGGAGCCGTGCCATCGGCACTGTGCGGCCCGGGGACTATCCCGCGGTGTCAAGCCGTGCGGGGCCGGGCCGGTTCGGTTCGGTCCGTGGTGCCGTGCCGTGCCGTGCCGTGCCGTGCGGGGCCGTGTGGGGCTATGCGGGGCTGGGTTGGTCCGTGCTGCCGTGTGGGGCCGTGCGGGGCCGGTCTGGTTCGGTCCATGCCGTGTGGTGCCGTGTGGTACCGTGCGGGGCCAGGCCGGTTCGGTCCGGTCCGTGGTGCCGTGCGGGGCCGTGCCGGCTCGGTCTGTGCCGTGTGGTGCCGTGCGGGGCCGTGTGGGGCTATGCGGGGCTGGGTTGGTCCGTGCTGCCGTGTGGGGCCGTGCGGGGCCACGCGGGGCCGGGCCGGTTCGGTCTGTGCCGTGCGGGGCCGAGCCGGTTCGGTCCGTGCCGTGTGGTGCCGTGCGGGGCCGGGCCGGTTCGGTCTGTGCCGTGTGGGGCTATGGGAGGCTGGGTTGGTCCGTGGTGCCGTGCAGGGCCGTGCGGGGCCGGGCCGGTTCGGTCTGTGCCGTGCGGGGCCGGTCCGGTTCGGTCCGTCGGTGCCGCGCCCCCGCGCTCAGCCCACGCGGCCGCTGGCGGCTCGGCATGAATGAACCGCCCTCAGCCAATCAGCGGCCGCCCCGCCTGCGGGCGCACGCGAGCTTCCCCCCCTCCTCTTCTCCCCTCCCCTCTCTCCTCCGCCGGCCAATCCCTCCGCAGCCGCCTCCCGCCGCCGACCAATAGCGACGTGGAGCGCGGGGCGGCTGAGCGGCGCGGGCCGGCGGCGCGGGCCAATGGGACGCGGGGGGCGGGGCCGGCGA
>WBNH01002980.1:35588-72225 GCA_013401255.1 Urocolius indicus | reverse complement strand
GAGCGGCGGCGCGGCGCACCGGCGCGCGGCTCTAAAGCGCGGCGCGGTGCGGGGCGGCGCAGACGGGGGATGGCCGCCACGGCTCAGTACCTGCCGCGCGGCGCCGCGCTCATGCACCCCGACGGGGACCGGCTGCACCAGGGCACCACGTACCGCGAGGTGCAGAAGATGATGCACCACGAGTACCTGCAGGGCTTGGCCCCGGCCGCCGGGCACGCCGTCGGCTTAGCGCACCATCAGTGGTTGCCCAGCGCCGGAACGGATTGGGGTAGCGGAGGAGGAGGAGGAGGAGGAGGAGGCGGCGGAGGAGCCGCTCACCTCCCGCCAGCCGAGCACGGCAAAGGTGGCCCGCCGGGGTCTCGGGAGGAGCTGTCCGCCGCCGCTTTCCACCACCGGCCGCACTTGGTGCATCAGCCGACGGCGGGAGGCGCGGCGGGCGGTTGGGCGCAGGGCGGCGCGCATCACCTGCCGCCCATGTCTCCGCCGTCGGGGCAGCCGCTGCTTTACGCGCAGCCCTACGCGGGTCTCAACGGGATGCTGGGCCCGCCGGCGCCCGCGCTCCACCACGGGCTGCGCGACCCGCTGGGAGCCGAGGAAGCGGGAGCTCACGAGCTGGCGGCCTCGCCGCCGCCGCCGCTGGGGCCTCCCGAGCCGTCGGACGAGGACGCGCCGAGCTCCGACGACTTGGAGCAGTTCGCCAAGCAGTTCAAGCAGCGGCGGATTAAGCTGGGCTTCACCCAGGCCGACGTGGGGCTGGCGCTGGGCACCCTCTACGGGAACGTCTTCTCGCAGACGACCATCTGCCGGTTCGAGGCGCTGCAGCTGAGCTTCAAGAACATGTGCAAGCTGAAACCGCTGCTCAACAAGTGGCTGGAGGAGACGGACTCCAGCACGGGCAGCCCCACCAACNCTTTACGCGCAGCCCTACGCGGGTCTCAACGGGATGCTGGGCCCGCCGGCGCCCGCGCTCCACCACGGGCTGCGCGACCCGCTGGGAGCCGAGGAAGCGGGAGCTCACGAGCTGGCGGCCTCGCCGCCGCCGCCGCTGGGGCCTCCCGAGCCGTCGGACGAGGACGCGCCGAGCTCCGACGACTTGGAGCAGTTCGCCAAGCAGTTCAAGCAGCGGCGGATCAAGCTGGGCTTCACGCAGGCCGACGTGGGGCTGGCGCTGGGCACCCTCTACGGGAACGTCTTCTCGCAGACGACCATCTGCCGGTTCGAGGCGCTGCAGCTGAGCTTCAAGAACATGTGCAAGCTGAAACCGCTGCTCAACAAGTGGCTGGAGGAGACGGACTCCAGCACGGGCAGCCCCACCAACCTGGACAAGATCGCGGCGCAGGGTCGGAAGCGCAAGAAACGCACCTCCATCGAGGTGGGCGTCAAAGGCGCCTTGGAGAACCACTTCCTCAAGTGCCCCAAGCCCTCGGCGCACGAGATCACCTCCCTGGCGGACTCCCTGCAGCTGGAGAAGGAGGTGGTGCGGGTCTGGTTCTGCAACCGGCGGCAGAAGGAGAAGCGCATGACGCCGGCCGGGGTCCCACACCCGCCCATGGAGGACGTTTACGCACAGGCGGACACGTCGCCGCTGCACCACGCTCTGCCCGGCGCCGTGCAATGACTTGCCCGGCCCCGCCGCCGCGGCCCCGACGGCTGCGGAACGGGCTCAAGCGGTGGGAAACGCGCTTTAATTTATTCCTCAGACTGAACCGGCCGCGCCCGCTCCGCGCCCGCGCTGTATTTATTCGCCCGCCACGGGCGCCCTGCGCGCCGGAGCCGCCCGCGGCCGCAGCAGCAGTAGCCAAAGGTTTGCGATCTCTAATTTATTCCCTTCTTCGCGGGAGCGGCGGTGCCCCCGGCCCGGGCTCGCCCGGAGGACGCTTTCGGTACCGTTTCCCGGCCCGTTTCTATTTATTTTCTAGCCGTGCGCGGAGCTCTCTCCTTCCCGTTGGTGGGTTCGGTCCGGTCCATCCCCTTGGGTTTCGGTTTTTGTTTGTATCTTTATTGCAAAACCAATGTAGACTGCGAGGGTACGTTTCTATTTATGTTATAGTAAATATTTTATTACTTACATAAACCATTTACCCAGGAACCCAGGTCTCGTGTCGTCTTTGCGGGCTGCGGCGCCCGGCTGGGAACGAGCCGGTTCGGAGCAGTGACCGGGGGCTCACTCCGGTGCTTCGCTCCCAGGGTCCCACCGGTGACCGGCGAGACCCCCTCCCCGCGCCTTTCCCCATCGCCTCCCGGCCGTAGGTGGCTGCAGGACGGCCGGCGCTCCCGGTAACCGCGTTGACGTTCGCCTTGCCCGTTAACCGCACTTCGGCGAGAACTTTGGTTGCTCTTGTGCACTCGCATTGTGTCCCGCACACGTCCCAAGAGGCACGAGCCGCGCGTCGGGATCGGGAGAGCTGCTGATGTGCTGCAGCTCTGTGTTTGCGCTGCTAAGGGCATTTTACTCCTCTTACCGCCAGAGGTTTGGGGGTTGGTGGTTTTTTTTTTTTTCAGTCTGCAGCCTGCAGAAAACATCCGAAACGCAACTTTCTTCCCGCTTGTCACAGAAGTTAATCGATGTTCCCTGGGATAGCTGAGCAGGTTCCTTCTTTCCCCCTCAGACCACGCTCGGGTTTGCTCACGTCACCGCTTTCCCCTTGAATCGTTTCATGCCCTTAATCTTTTTGTCTTTATGCCGAGAAAGGCTGCGAATTAAGTTCTCTGTCTCTCGAAGAATCGGCTTGCCCTCTCTCCTTCGAACCTTTTTCTTCTTCAGCGAACGGCGAAAGAAAGCCGGGCGTGAGGATTGTGGCTTTGCCTTTCCAGATCCTTTGATTCCCAGCGCGATTGTGTGTGCCGGGAGAACTTTTGGAGCATGTGCCTATTCGGAGCTCTTGCACTGCTGCAATCCTCAGTCGAAATCTGGTAGGAAGCACCAAATCCTTTCCTTTTGTTTGGCAGAGAACTTTGCAATGCGCTTCCACATCTGCCACTTGCTTTTTTTACCCTACTCCCTACTTGACCCTTGCTACAAACTATGGGCTGTGAAAAGAACAGGCTTAAAAAGGCATTTTCTAGTGATATTGTTGCATCCTGTATAGGAATTTGTATCTAATTATTTTTATAGCTAGATACATTTTTTTTTTTACTCTATCAAATAACAACTTAGACTTGACATTTTAGAGGCGAAAATCCTCGCTGCAGTTCGGCTTTGGTTGCATTTTGTGGCTTGGAGAGGTGTGGATTGTACTTGCCTAAAGCACCAATGCATTTGCAATAGATGATGGTAGAAATTATTGCCTTTTCTCTCTCAAAATGCAGCTATTCTGCATCAGCTGATCCAAAACTATTCCCTTCTCATTCAAAATTCTAGTAAAGTGGGGGTTTATTTTTTTTGAGGTTTAAAAATAAAGTGACTGTGAGCAGTTCATTAAGTTCTATATTTGGTGCTCTTAAGTCTGTAAAGAAATGGTTCACTTTGTGGTACAGATAAGCCAGGAAATGCTGCAGTTTACTGTATTAACAACTTTCCTTGGCATGCAGAGCATAATAAGAAATCTCTCTTAAAGGATTCAATGTGCATTTGTCAGTTTGTTCCAGACAGTTTCCTTTCTTTTGTAAGGAGACTGGTTTTCATTAGAATGACACAATTGGAGGGCTGCTGGAGAAAACCTGAACACCAAAAGTTTTGCTGTATTTACTATTTTACTCCGTTTCTAAACAGCTTAGATGATACCCTCCAGTAACAGAAGGAAAGGACTGAAGGTGATTCAAGGCTTTGAGTCGATGTAATGTGAAAGCATCGAAATTGATTTCTAACTCTGAATAATCTGGTATTGGCTCTTCTTCTGTGTGTTTCCCAGCCAGGTACCTTTCTGTTTAATGTCTGGTAGTGCTTTAAACTCTGCAGTCTTTGCTTCAGCATGTCTGTGTGACAGCCAGGTTTTAAAGGAAGAAGAAACAAACTCAGAAACAAACACCAGAGGATTTCTTTCTCCTTCAAGACAACAGAACTCTTGTTTGCATTGAATCCTTAATTGTGCAGCTTTGCTGGCTCTTCATTCTGAACTAACCTGGCTGGCAACAGTATTTCTATTGGTACTGAGGAAGGGAAGGGTCAGTTTTCACATTGCGTTGTGGTAATGGATGAGATGTGCCGTGAGTGCTGGGGGAGGACGGGCACCCTTGGGTTGTTGGGTTTGTCAGATTGGATAAGGCACTGGCAGCCCCACTGCATTAGCTCTTTCATGCTGTTGAGCAGCAAAAAGAAAAAAACCACTTTCTGTGTGTTATTCTTGCAGCGCTGCAGTGCTTAGCCACTCTACAGATCAAGTGCCCCAAAGGTTTGCCTCTCTTAAAAGAACTTGGGACTTTTCTCGGTCAAGGATTAAATAGCAATTACTGGAGGGAGATGGGTGTTTTTCTTGCTGTTTTTTTGGTGGTGGTTGTTTCCCACTGAAGTGAAAGTGCAAGCTCACACTCAGGAGTGTTATTGCAGCAGGAGTAAAGCACACGAAGGTAGGGCTGTGATGTTGGGATGTTAAAGGAGAGCAGGTGTACAAATAGTTATTTAGCAATGCACAAAGTAAAGAGGAGAATAAGCAAAGTAGGAAACTTAGATAAGGAAAAGGAGTTCTGCTGTTCTGCACATTGCCAGTATGAGAGGGGTTTAAGTCTGGACTGATGTGAAATCGTTCCCTGTAAGCCAGAGAGGGAATTGCAGGAGCTCTCTGCTGTTGGGCAGTGCCTGGCCCCAGCAGATGCTCTGGAGAGCAGAGTTGCTCTTGTGCCTGCATTCAGGCTGTAGTTAGTCCCTTGATGGCATCAGGCTCTGCTGGCTGTGCAAGGGGCAGGTGCCTTCCCTCAGCATGACATCCCTCTCCTGTGTGAATGGCAGTGACCTGTTGGTGTTACCCACGCTGGGTCCCGCGTGCTGGTGAAGTGTGAAGTCAAATCTCAGCCTGGTAAGGTGAAGGAGCAGCCCAGGGGTCAGGTGGCATTGTGCAAACATATTGCTGGTGTGAGCTCAGCCCTTCCCTCGTAGTTGCAGAAAGGCTGTGCTCTGCCTTCTGTGCTCCTCAGCCTGGCTGGAGCAGAGCAGCCTCCTCGTGCTCTCCAAGTACTCGGGAGGGGAGCTGCACTTTCCAAATGCTGTTGTCTTATAACCTGGTGATCAGCAGTTTCAGGACACTGCTATTTTCTCTGAAGGCAGCCAATATTCAGCACAGTATTGCTGACTGGCTTTTACCTTTTATTTTTGAAGAAGGTGGATGGTTACTGCTTCTCTTTCTTCTGTGCATAGGAAAAGGTCAGGGAGTTCCAGAACCCAACTTTCTTTCCAGATTTCTTGTCTTGGTTTATTCTTGCTGTCACTTGCCAGAGCAGGGAATGCTTGCTGTATGGGAACAGCAGAAGTGAGACAGTACAGCAGTTTGCCTTGCACATCATTATTGATGCCGTATTCATCATAACGCTTCCACCAGAATCTGCTCTCTTCTGATACTGCTCTCCACTCAGAGCCTGATCCCAGCAAAGCACCAGCATTGCAGCCTGTCCCTTAACTAGGTGAAGCAGCAGTGGAAACACTAGAATCTCTTTTCATGTACATTTGGAACATGAGTGTTAACACTTTCGACTCTTATTCCTAACTCTGCCCAACCCTCGCTTTGCTCGCTCTCCCACAAGGAGAGATTTCAGCACTGTCTGGTTGAGCATGTATTTTAATTCAGGGCTCCTGTCATTTGCATATATTTTAATTGTCTATTTTAATTTTCCCCAGATGCTACAGTTGTTTGGTTGGAGCTGGATCAGCCCCTGCCAAGCTCAGGGTTGTTATTTCACAGGTACTAGAAACAGGCTTGGGTCAAGCTCCCAGGGCAGAAGTCCACAACCAGGGAATTGCTTCTCCTTAGCTGCCTGACATTATTTCTTACAGTTGGGTTGTTTAAAATCAGCACATCCCTGGCCAGCAAACTCTAAGCTGGTGCTTGTAGCCTGTCTCATGAGTTCAGGACAAGCACTCAGCGTGCCGTGGCTCTTGCCGGCGTGCGCTGCCCGCAGCGGGGGATGTGTGTGGACTGGCTGCCCTCCTGCTGCTCTGGAGGCAGCTCAGCTCCAGGCAGGAACAGGAGCAAGCTGACATGTGGTGGGGGCTGTTTTGGTTTGGTTTCAAAATGCTAAATGTCCATTAATTAAAGTGTCTACTCTTGCTAAGGTTTATATTGCTGCTCGGGGAGAGCCAGCCTAACAGACCCTCCTGAAATGAGCAACTCAAAAGAACAAGATGTGTCCAGCCCTACAGAAGTGAATATGATGTGGGCTCCGAGCAGCATCATCCCTCTGTTTTACATGTATGTGCATTAATAGGAAAAACACAGAAGGAGCTCGTTAAGTCTTTCATGTGAACTCCTACTGCGCTCTGCAGAGCTGATTTATGGGCATTCGGCATCTCTCCCACTTGTTATTTGTGTGTAACTGTGCATGTGCTCACACACAGCCCTCACCTGGGCACAGAAGTAGAAATAAAGCCAACTGCACTTCATCAGATGGTGTCCTTTTGTGATTCATGTCAACTCTCCCCGTGAAAGTTCCCCTTAGTTTCAATTGGAACTAATAAGAGCAGGCTGCTGTATGTAACCTCCCATGCCGTGCATGGGAATTACAAGGTTGCAGAGGCTGTGTTAAAGCATCTGATGCTGTACAGAAGATATAATGTGCATGTTAGATTCAGGCTTCATGAATATTTCATGTTCTTTGATACCATAATATTTTTAGTGTTGGTCAAAATGAGTGTTATTTCTTGGGAGCCTTACACAGGCATTTTAGTCACACGGATGCCCTGGCTCAGACACTGCTGAGAGCTCTTGCTGCTGAGTGCTCTTTACACTGCTGAGAGCTCTTGCTGCATGTTAGCCATGCCAAATGTAAAAGACATTTTTTAATGGATTTTCCTCTTTACCACCTTCCTTTCGGAGCATTCTGCCCCATAACATCTGTGCACCACCTCCAGCACCCACGTCCTTGTGCACACATTGATTTCTTGCAGCTCCACAGAGGGCAATCTGCTTTTGATCACTTTGCCACATTATCATTCTTCCAAGTCTTCTTGCTTTTTTTAATCCCTGCAGCAGCTGCTCTACTAGAGCCAAAATGGACAGCAGTCACCACAGCCAAAGAATAGGATTGCTCTCAGAACGTTCCCAAGCTGGTTTCTCTGTCAGCATGGCTGAAGGAAGGCGGACGGGTAGCTGAAGCTGCTCTGCTCTCTGTGTCTCAGGAGCTGTACCAGGAACAGCTGAGTGCCTTGAAAGTAAATAAAAGAACAAGTGCACAAAAATCCTCTTGCAGATGTTAGGTGTATATATGCCCAAGTGTTGTTAAATGCTCTGTGGAAGTGGTTGCTCCTCCCTAGCAGATCCATACAAGATATGAGAAAGCCAATGAGTGTTTTCTCCTTTCCCTGCACTTTAGCTTTGTTGGGTTGTTTTTTCCTCAGCAAGTTTATCCTGTGTTTTTTTCATTAGCTGGAGCTCCATGTGTAAATACTTCTTCCCCCTGGAGGCTGCACAACTTTGAGATGATATTGGATCTTAAATTTGCAGCTAGCCCAAACTCTGGGAGATGAATTTGAGGCACATGTTTGGAGTCTCTTGCAGTCGTTTGCAGGATTGCTTTCAGGAGCTGGGCCATGGCATCAGAGGCCTTTATGTATTTTATATACTTATATAATTAGTTTGAAATTGGAGACTTTTTTTTCAGTTATGTTTAAGGCTAACCTGGTGACAGACAGCTTGTCTTGGGGTGTGTTTGCTCTGAATATGCTTTTAAAGTGAAAGACACATAGGTCTTTGTGGGGTGTGTGAGCCAGGGCTCTGCAGTGTGCCATCCAATGAGGTGCACGGTCTGTCTGTGCACTCTGACAATTGCTTTGCATTTGCTTTGCTCTTGCTGTTAACTTTCAGGATTTCTTTCCAGTGGAGATGGCAAAACCAAAGTGTTTAGTGATACTCTGCTGAACATCTCCAGCGTGCTGCCTCTCTCGAGGTCACCTCCCAGTGTGAGGTTTGAAGGGAGTGAGGGGCAGGTGGGCACAGGAATGTGCCAGTGTCAAGGTGTTTGCCTTGTCCAGCATTGCTGGTGTCCTGTTTGGACCCTCCTCAGGACACAGTGAGGGGGCTCAGCCTGGTACTGTCCCCAAGCAGCCTGTGACAACTGGCAGAGGTGGGATCCTGCAGCAGGACAGAGCCAAATGGCCCCATCTAGGACCAAGTGGCCAGGCTGCTGCCCACAGTGTGTGGCTTAAATGTGTGGCCATGACTGTGCTATGCTGGCTTTTGTCAGCTTCCTGGGAAGAAAAAGGTTGGACCTTGTAGGTAAAAGCTTCTTATCCCAAAGCCCTCCTGGGATTCCCCACAGCTTTGGGGCACTGGTGCCTGTCTGCCCAGGCAGGGGCTGGCTGTGCCCCTAGGGAGGTGTTGGGGACAGGTACAGGTCAGTGTCATTAAGAGGCAGAGTATGGAATCAATACCTGGAGTGTTTGATATTCTGCTTAGTGGAACACTTGTTATGTCTTTAATTACTATTTCTAAAAGCACCACGGGATGGAAAGCAAAAGGCAGAAATAAATAGCAAGGGGTGATCAATTGGGCATGAAACCCTTGTTATTGATCACCTTTAACCTCTGCTTAAACTAATGACAGAGCTACCATTTAACTGTCCCCAGGCACAAAGCACATCAATTGTACAAGTGCCACATAAATCACAGAGGGCTGCAGAACGTCACTGCAGCCCAGGGGCTGCTTGCCCAGCAGGGAGGAGGGTGAGGGTCCCCTCCAGAGCTGCCTATGCCATGCCTCTGGAGCACCCTCAGCTGCTTTTGTCAGGCAAGCTGCTGCTCTTTGAACAGATCATTCACACCAAACAGGCTCCCAGGAGCCCAAGCTGTGCCACAACTCTGAGTTGCAGTGCAGGGCTGCAGCAGCGACGGTGTTTCCCCTGCTTGCTTAGTTCCCCAAAGAGCTCAAAAAAAGATTGATGCTATTAAAGATCCCATTGATGCCTGTTCCTGACCTCCAGAAACCATGGCTGGGGGGTGGTTAGCTAAAGCATGGTGAGTTTGTAGGAGGAAGGACAGATGGGACCTGGATGAAACAATGATCCCATAGCTAAGCAAGTGTTGGAAGCAGCAGAGTTGGAGGAGGGAGTGACATAGGCTAGGCACAGAAAGGATCACCTTTTCCCATATGCCTTCAGTGGGCTTCTTGAAACCTCAGCTGTGCTGGATTTGCCCTTTTCTGTTTGGTACAGGGGTAAAAACCAAACCTTCTACAGGAAAAACCCACGCCAAGATGTGCAATTGGCAGCAGAGCAAAGTCAGCAGGGCCTTTCCACATCCCAACAGCAACAGCCATTAACATTCACTCTACAAATTATCCCTTGAAACAGCAGCCTGGAGATTTGCCAGTTTGCACCACAAAACAATGTTGTCTGTTACATTTCCAAGGCTGTGTCTGACATCTGGCATCACAGAGCCATCAGCTGCACATCCTGCCATGGGCAGGGTGAGGGGGCCACACTCTGCCTTTGGAAAGGAAAGTTTGGTTTGTCTTTCATGGAAACAGGGTGGCTGTTCTGCCAGCTCAACTCCCCAGAGAATGAGGAGGTGATGCTTTCCTTCATGTTCTCTCCTCTTAGTTGTGGTGGAAGGAGTGGGCTTCTTTCAGCATTCAGAGAGCTGGTTTGATTGCAGAGCTGTTTAGGAAGCATTCACACTGAGCCTTGGGTAGGGAAGGAGAAGGGATGAATCTCAGCAGTTTGGAAAGATCTCCTTGAGCTTCACCCCTTTCAGAAAGCTCTCAGCATTTCTTCTGTCTCCACAGGGACAAGGAAAGGGTCCCT
The DNA here is from genome assembly GCA_013401255.1 of Urocolius indicus. Classification (NCBI taxonomy): domain Eukaryota; kingdom Metazoa; phylum Chordata; class Aves; order Coliiformes; family Coliidae; genus Urocolius; species Urocolius indicus. The sequence continues at coordinate 62,340 of WBNH01002980.1, read as the reverse complement.
TCTTGTCTGCTGTTAAGTGGGCTGCCCACAGCAGGATGCTGAGCACATCCTCTGCCTGTGCCTGCCTTGCTGTGCACATCCCTGGAGACTCCCTCAGGAGACCCTGGATTAATACACACTTTGTGCTGCCATTGAGAGAGTTTCTACTGAGACCTTAAAAATCATTTGGGTGTCGTCATCCATCAGCTATTGGAAACATTATTGATAATACAATCATTCCTCCTCTGCTCCCTCTGTTTCCCTTTTTTTTTTTCCCTCTGCTGCAGATACTGTAATTTGTCACTCCTGTCCCTCTGAAACGTTGTGAGATTGGAATCTACCCAGGTGCAGCACGGGAACATTGCAGATGCAGCACAGGGAGTTCTCCTGCATCTCTGGCTGTCCACACATGCAGCCAGGGCTGCAGCTTGTGCTCCCACAGCTGAGGGACAGCCTGATAACAGCCCTGGAGAGACTGAGCAGCCTCTACATGCACTCAAGCCCTGCACTGGCTAGGCTGAGACTCTGGCTCTCATTGGTCTGTGCCAGCAGAATCCCCTCTGGGGTGTCACAAGCTTGAATCTCTGAAGTACCTCATCCCCTCAGCTCTGGGTGTCTCACAGTGACCTGAATGACATTTGGGTATTCAGGTATGTCTGCTGGCCCTGGCAATAGGGCTGCCACAGAAGGAGCTGAAACCAGCAGAGGTGCAGCTGGCATTGAAGGGAGCAATTCTGTGCCCCTGTCCCAGGGGCTGACACTGAATTGCCAGCCTGCTTTCTTGTGGCTGGGCAGCGAGCTGCTGGGCTGTTGCATCATTTCAGGTGGGACAGACACAGCACCCTGCAGCCTCTGTGCACAGGTCTGCCTGCTGCAGAGCTCCCACACAGGCTGGCTGGGCAGGATTGCTGGTAAAGCCATCAGCACATTAGGAACAAAAGGAAAAGGTCTGCCCTCAGAGCTTATCCTACTTCTAAGGCAACCAGGCTTCTCCTAAAGCTTCCCTGGAGCAAGTGAGCTCTGTGTGCTGAGAGGGCAGAGAACAGGGTCAGGCTCTGCTGTGTCCAGCAAAGGCTCCTGTTGTGATCCCTCATTGTGAGGGTTTGTGTGGTGTCCTCACAGAACTGCTGCAGGTGAGTCCCTGGCTGGGCTGACATCCCACCTTAGCAGGCACTGGTGATTGATCTGAGACTGCAGATGCCCCTTTTCTCAGGTAATATCATGGAATCACAGAAAGGGGGGGGGAGGGCTGGAAGGGACCTCTAAAGTTCACCCATCCCCAGCCCCTGCTCAAGCAGCTTCCCCTGGCTCAGGGGGCACAGGAACGTGTCCAGGTGGGGTTGGAAACCTCCTGAGAAGGAGCCTCCACACCCTCCCTGGGCAGCCTGGGCCAGGGCTCCCTCACCTCAACAGCACAGAAGTTTTTTCTCCTGTGCCAATGGAACTTTTTGTGTTCCAGCTGATGTCCATCACCCCTTGTCCTGTCACTGGAGACAGCACAAAGTGTCTCCCCATCCTCCTGACACCCACCCTTTAGGTACTTGTAAATGTTGCTGAAGTCTCCCTGAGCTCAGCCTCCTCTTCTCCAGACTACTACTTTGCTTTCTGGTTCCCATCAGTCTGACACTGGCAGGGGTAGCTTGGAACAGCCACTGTCCCCCTTTGCTCCTGCCCAGAGCTCCCTTCAGGTGAGTACTGTGAGGCTTTGCTCCAGGTCCCAGAGGGTCCTTGTTCACTGCTGCTACAATCACTAGTGCAGCATTGCTGCTGCTCTTAATGAAGGAATGTCATTAGGTGTCATTGACTTTACACTGGTAGTTAGCTTTCACTCTCTATGGGCTGCTGAGACCTGGGCATCTCAGCAGTGGGTGCCATTCTGTAGAGCCCACATTGAGCCCTGCACCCCAGTGCCAGGGTGGATTCACCCCAAATGCCCCATGGATGGCAGATGCAGTGGTTGCAGCCCCTGCGGCTGCTGCTCAGGCAGAGGGAGTGTCTCACTGCACAATAAAATCCTCTTTCCATGTCAGTCCAGAGGGGCAGAGCTCCCTCCCTGCTTGACAGCAGCTGTGCTGAGAGCTTGGCGTGGATTTGCATAGATGAAATGATTTCTCCTGCCATTCATTCAGGCTTTTTTTTTTTTCTGTCTGCAGCTTCCCTGCTCCTCTGTGGAATCCAGGCTCCACACAGGGAGCATTCAGCTGGCCCAGAGCTCTTTTGCTGTGGAGTTGCTTTGCACAGATGTCCCCAAGCAATTCCATGAATTGTTGCTCTATAGTCACCAAGCAGTTTGGGAAAACATTTCAGATCACTGTCCTACGCACTGGGGGGAACTGAATGAATGGCATCTGAATGGTCAAAAAGATAGTGTGAATTGGAAACAAAGCTGGCCCTGTCATGGGAGGCAGGAGAATTCCAGCTGGTATTTTCATTGTTAATGAGCAAAGGCAGGGTGCTGTGCTACCTTGGAAGGGGCTGGAGAAATGCACAAACCAACCCCGTCACTTCCCCTTCTGAACTTTGCAAATGCCAGCAAAGGAATGCTTTGCACTTTGGCTTTTAGAGCTCCACAGGCCAGACACTAAAGCTAAGCTGGGAAAAGGGGGAAAAGGAGGAGCTGTGATGGTGGCTGCCCAGGTGTGTGATGGGCCTTGATGCACACCCAGCTCAGGATTCCCTCTATCCCTGAGTGCCAAGGTAGAACATCTGCCTGAGGATGCCTATGGAAGTAAGTGGGAGTAAAATCTGCAGCACCATCCCACTTTGCTCAATCTCACACTCCTCCCTGCATGTTCCCTACTGGAGTTGAGGTACAGGGGAGGGGGAGAGGGGGGATGGAGGGGAAGGAGAGAGGAAGGATGGTGTGTGGTGGCAGGGTTGTGTGAGAACCTTCATGGCTGCTGTGGCAGAGCCCATTTCCCCATAGTCTTGAGCAGCCACCTCAGAAATAGCACCTTGGCCACAGTCACAGAGTCTCAAGGGTTGGAAGGAACCTCAAAAGCTCATCCAGTGCAACCCCCCTGCCAGAGCAGGAGCACCTAGAGCAGGACACACAGGAACTCATCCAGCTGGGTTGGAATGTCTCCAGAGAAGGAGCCTCCACAGCCCATCTGGGCAGCCCCTGCCAGTGCTCCCTCACCTCAACAGGGAACAAATTCTGCCTTGTGTTGCTTTGGAACCTTTTCTGTTCCAGCTTGTGCCCGTTGCCCCTTGTCCTGTCATTGGCCATCACTGAGCACAGCCTGGCTTCAGCCTCCTCACACCCACCCTTTACAATCCTTATTCTCAAATACATTGCACACTCCCAAAGAGTTTTCACTGCATGAGGTGACCATCAGGGGATAAGTCAGTCCCCAGTGAGACAAGAGGAGTCCTTTCATGGCAGGAGGAGGAAGGAGCCCACTTGCAGCCATGTGACACATCCCCAGCACTGCCCTGAGGAGGGTGCTGGAGTCAGGAGGTTTTTGTTGCATCTGGGCTTGGCAGAGCACAGTGATGCCAGCCATACATCATCAGGAAGAATGTGTGCTTGGGTAACACATTAGAATAATACATTATTAGAGCACTGTTGCTATGGTGATGTATTAGGGCAATATATCATTAGATACCTTCCATTGATGATGTATTACTCCAAACATGGCTCTTGCCAGCACCAGCACAAGGGCCACAGGGGAAGCCTTTTGCAGAAGCTCTATCCCTTCCCTAAGGAAAAAAACCCAAGTGTAGTGGCTTCATTAAGGGGATACAGGGCCAGGGTTGGTGTGGAGTTCCTCATCCTCTCCCCCAAGGCCCTTCATGGTGAGGCTTACTCTGTGCTGAGTCATTTGCTGTGTTGCCTGGGGATCCAGTACCTGCATTTTAGTGCATCTGTGACTGCCAGGCAGAGGGACAAGGTCTGCCCAGGGCCTGCACTGAGCTACAAGAGCTGAGGCATTAGCAAGTGCCACCCCAGTGCAATGTCTGGTGCTGCTGCCCACACATCTGCCCAGATCCTCAGGTGAGGGGCTGCTCTGGGGCTGTTGCTCCCCACCTCCATCACACTGTGCTCCCACACAGGGACCAGATCTGCACAGGGCCTCTGCATGCTCCAAAAAATCATAGAATGGTAGGGTTGGAAGGGACCTTTAGAGATCATCTAGTCCAACTCCCCTGCAGAAGCAGGTTCACCTAGATCAGGTTGCAAGAAGCTTGTCCTGTCCTGGTCTCCAGGCAGCCAGACGTGCTGGTGGCATGTGCTGGTGCACAGGCCTGTGAGGAGGAAAGAGAGGGACCCAAAACAGAGCTCAGGGGCTGTGGGAGGTCAGAATTGGCTCTCCACAGGTGCCAAGCTGCATGGACACTGATGCCACCTCCAACCAGCCCCTTCCCCAGTTGCTGAGCAAGCCTCCCCTCCCTGACAGCTTGGAGTGAGGCTGGATGCTGCACTGATGCTCTTCCTCTCAGGCCTGGGGGACACTGGCCCCAGCCTGGCATGAACCCAAAAAGTTAAGCCCAGGGAAGGCTGCAGCCAGCTGAATCCTTGGGCACTCCCATGGCCTCTGCAGGGCTGGAAGCAGGTCAGCTCAGCAGGCTGAATAAATCGCTTCAGTGACAAAGGCTCCAGAGAGCAGGATGGCAAAGCAGGTTGTTTTCACTGCAAAGTATGCAGCATGCATCAGATATCGTTTGATTTTAATTAGTGGAGAAGAAAGTAGCAGAGTTAATAAAGTATGCACTATCTTTTGCAGGAATGGCAGTGCTGAGTGCCTGGAAAAAAAACCACAGCCAAATCAGGAAGACAAGTGCAAGGTGAGCAAAGGCTGGGCAGTGGAACTCCAAGCAGAGGGCCAGGAGAGGTTCCCCAGTCCCTGTGATGTCCCACTGTCAGGTTCACTGCAAAGAAGCAGTTTGTGGAGCACATGCTGTTACTTGGTGTGGAGATGCCCCAACTCTGCAGCTTCAGGCTGAGGGTTGTGTGTTAGCTGTAGCCAGGGAATTTTCAACTGTCTGAGGGGAGAAGGCACCAGCTCCCCTGCACAGCTCTCGTCTGGGACACAGGGTTGGACTCTTCTCCCAGTAAGTAATGACAGGACATGAGGAACTGGGCTCAGGCTGCCCCAAGGGAGGTTGAGATTGGTGCTGAGGCAGGACTGTTTCTGAGAGGGGTGTCAGCCCCTGTGCCAGGCTGCCCAGGGAGCTGGGGCAGTGCCCAGCCCTGGAGGGATCCCAGAGCCGTGGGGCTGAGGTGCTGAGGGCTGTGGGTCAGGGCTGGGCTGGGCAGGGGGAGGGCAGGGCTGGGACTGCAGCAGCTTCAAGGGCCTTAACAACCCAAATAACTCTGTGATTCTATGAAGTGGAGGCTGCTGCTGAGGCTGCAGAGGTGCCCATTGCTTCCCTTCCCATCTTTGCCCCATGCCTGGAGGAACCTCAGTATCTGTCTCTTGTCCTTGCAGGGGCAGCTGTGGAAGGGCTGCTCCTAGATCTCTGTCACTGCTTGGGGGATGCAGGTTCACAGCAACCCTGGATGCAGCCACTTGTACATACCAGTTAGTATTTGGGCAGCAGGTTTTCTGGGCTCCATTCCCAGCAGTGTGGGCTCGTGGTTAGACCACTTAAGAGCCAGGCTGCCCCCACATCACCCTGCAGATGCACACTTCCTTCCCTTGCCATCTCTGTGGGAGCAGAGCCTGCCCACTGAGGGCAGAAGGGCCAAGAATAAGAGGTTGTTTGTGCAGACTTGAAGTATGATAAATAATGTTCCCCTGGAACTGGCCTGCTACTGCTTCCCATTTGTAATAGCAATGTGTGAGACACTTTAGAAGAGCAAGACTGTGTCTGCCCTTGATGCCAATGCTTTTAAGGGTTCAGGGTGCTGCCCTGCTCCCAGGCACCAGCTGCAGTGCTTTAAGCCAGGGCTGCTTTTAGCTTCTCAATCAATTGGATTCAATTAAGTGATAACATGAACCTGTGGGTAGAGAAGTGATTGCTTATCCCTTAATCAGCAAATTCTCCCCAGGTAGGGCACAGTTGTTTGCTCCCCAGTGTCGGGGCTGATGTCTTCTGGATGGGCAATGGGGAGAGAGCTTCTGGCTCAGCCCCTGGAGCACTGACCTTCAGCTGGTGCTGGGCCAGTGGTGGGAGCAAGGGACATCTTGACACCATGGGCTCAGCTGGTTTTGCCCTCTGAGGACACCAGTGCTGGCCCCTGAGGCTGAGGGAACCTTTTGCTACTGAGGTTGCTGCCCCATGCTCCCCAGGAGAGAGGACCAGTAGCACAGAGCCGAGGCTGGGGCTGCCCAGCACAGGCTGCACAGACAGGAGCAGCTGCCTCCACATGCAGAGGTACATTTATTTCAAACACTCTATTTCTTTTTTTCCTCTGTCCTCAATGCCATGTTTCCACTCTGACATGTCTGGGAGCAAGTGTGTTAAGGGAGGCTGTGGGCATCTTGGTGAAGTGGAGCTGGCTCTGCCTCAGCTCCTGCTCCACGGCCATGGGCTGCGTGGGGCACCTCAGCTCTCTGAGGCCAGCCTTGGCTGTGAGGGATTTCAGACATCAATAAACATCAGTGTCAAAAAGGACAGGGAAAAAGGTTATTTATCAGAAAACGGGCCAAGCAGCAGGATTGCAGCAGGGGGGACATGTGCTCCAGCCATGCTGCCAGGGCCACATCCTGGGGCAGCTCAGAGGGGTCAGAGCCACCCCACCAGCTGATGGCCACGGCTCGGCCCCACAGCTCCTGGGCTGCTGCCACCAGCCATGACAACAGCCCAATATTGCTCTTGCTTCCTCTGGTGTATTTAGGACTCTGGAGGAGTGACAGACTCCTCAGAGTGAGTCAGACTTGCAGGGGGCTGAGGTTTCAGAGCGAGCTTTGCTGCCCTGCAGTGCTCTCCTGGCTGCTGGGCTAACCCAGGCTTGGGGGAGCTGTTGTTTCTGTGCAGAGCTTAGGGGCTTTTTGGCTGCCAGGGAGCTGCAGAAAAACTGTCTGAGGGTGTGTGGACATGAGAGTGTGTGTGTAACACAGTAGAGATTTAAGAGAACAACCTTGTACAAAGCACAAAGAGAAGTTCTGGTAACAGCAACAAGAGGACAGTGCTGGGTTGCTGTGGAATTGTCAATTGTTTGGAGGTGACTGTTTAGTAAAGACCCTCCTGGGCTTTGTGTTTCTCCTCTGCAGCCACAGAGGATGCACAGATTGTGCTGTGCTGTTTGTGGGGCTGGCTGCAGCCCTGTTGACTAGCTACAGCCCCACTGACTGACTGTAGCTCCATTTAACTGCAGCCCCACTGACTACAGCCAGGCTCAGCCCCGCTGGCAGCAGGGAAGGATTCCCCAGGAGGATCCCCAGGAGGCTGGAGCTGCAGCAGGGGAGGGTGTGGGATGCTTGGTGGTACTCTTGGTGCCAGGGCTGTTCCCACACCAAGGCCTCAGGGATGCTGTCAGCACATCCCTGATATGGCTGGGAGGTTCTGCATCCTTCAAACCTGTCCTGACGCCACGGTTCAAGGTACAGTCCCAGTGCTGTACCCTCCCTTCCTCCCCATCACCTACCCCTGATTAGAGCCCTCAGAACAAACCTGCTGCTAATGCCTTTCCCAAGCTCTCTCGCCCCCACACTTTTGCCATATAAATCACTGTAATTAAAGTGTTTGGAAAACGCTTTGGGAGCCCAGACAAGCATCCCCACATGCTCCACACCCAGCTCTGCAAGCCCAGCTTCCTGCTGCACCCACCCTGCTGCCCTGGGCGCTGCATCCCTTCCCTCCCCAAACACCCAGCAGGACAGGAGAGAGGACTGTTCCCAGGCTGTGCTTTGCCCCAGGCTGCAGGCCTGCTTTCAGCTGAGGCTCTGTGGCAAGCAACCTCCTTCAGCAGAGAGGAGCTCGAGAGACAGAGCAGGAGCCTGCCAGGGGGAACAGTGCTGGGAGTGCTGTGGAAATTGCTGCTCTTCACCATCTCTCTGCTCAAAGCTCGGGGAAACTGGTGCTGGCTGCTGGCACACCTGGCTGCAGAAGAAGCTGGGGAGAAAGCCCTGTGAGAGGGTAGGATGGGCACAGCACGCTCCACCCTGCAGCAGCCCTTCTGCTCATTGCAGGGGAACGAGCCCCAGCAGCCCCAGTCCCTTTCTGGCTGGTGCAGATGGAGGTGGGCATGGCTGGCAGGAACCACTGAGCTCTGCAGCCCTGGGGAGGAAGGGCAAAGCTGCTGCAGGGACTGGCAGAGCCTGCCAGCATTGTCAGGTCACCATGGCATGGGCACAGCTCAGCAAGGCAGGAGCAGGTCCCATCCTGCCCTAAACAGAGGCCTGAGGAGCCCAAAGAAGTTTTGTCCCCATCTGTTTAACTCAGAACAGTCCTTCAGGAATTGGTCCAAGCCACTACCTGGGGGAGAAAAGCCACTTTCATGCTATGGGCAGCAACATCCATGAAACATTAATCTTTAACAGTAAGCCCCTGGAGTGAAGATCAAAGCAATTACGTGAGAAAGCCAAGGCAAAGGGAAGCAGCAGAGCAGCAGGAGAGGAGATGAGGCTGCCTGGGTGGGAACAGAGTGGGCTCTCAGGAGCCCCAGCAGCAGGGCTGAGCGTGGGGCCCTATGCAGAGCAGCTCCTGGCAGGATTTGAGCCTCTCAAGACACTGGTGTCCACACACAGGGAGGGGGTTTTCTGGGCTGGACTGAGCACAGTGATTGCACATGTGTCAATGTCTCTGTGTGGGGAAGGAGCACTGGCCAGGGACCAGGAGGAAACGGGGCTGGAGCTCACTGTCAGTGCCCAGCTGGACTCTGGCATTGGAGAGGGGGCATCTGCCAGCAGGAAGGTCCCTGACACTGAGCCTGGCTGCAGTGGCCTGAGGCTCAGGAGACTGGATCACCCTGCAGGACACAGGGAGCTGTTGGCATAACTGAGTAGTTAAAAGTTGAGAACTCTCTGTTCTCATGCAGCATCCTTTTTGTCTCTCCTTATGATACAGAAGTAACTGCAGCTCCTGATTTCACCACCTCTGGACCCACCATTGCTCAGCAGCCTGGCCTCCTCCTGGCCTTCCCCCAGTGACCCCCCCGAGCACTTTTGAGGGGTGTTCCCAGGCACTTCACCCCACTCCTGAGCCCAGACTCCTCCAGTGGATCCCTACCCACTTATCTTCCTCTCTTGTGCTGCACTCAGCTGGCACCAGCTGTGCCCCATGCCAGGAATCTTTGAGTCAACCCAGGCTTTCCAGTTCTGTTCCCAAGTGTCCTGCTGTTCTCTGGCTGCCAGAGCTGCTGGCTCTGCCATGGCAGTTCAGGTGCCACACCACAGACAGGGTATTTCCTCACCCAGCACCTGAGCTGCTGCTGCTCTCAAGGGACCAAACACCCTGGTCTTTTCCCCTGAGTTCAGCTGCAGAAATGGGAGCTGATTTCCCTCCAGCCCCTGTGTGCTGACTGGCACCAGCTGGTAGGTTTGCTGATGGCAACACCACTAAGGCTAACAGATGCCATCCCAGTGGCCCAACCTCAGGCAGATCACAACCATCCCCAGCTGCTGCTCCCCACTGCACCAGGATTCTCCTGTATCCCCTTCACCTTGATGCTCCCCCTCAGCTTTCCAAGTCACTCAACAAGACCAAGACCAGGAGTGAGGATCTGCAGGTGTCCCTTGAGCAGTGGGTATCAGTGGCTATTTCCCAGCCTGTGACCACCTGAAGGTCTGTCTTTCCCTTCCCCAACAGGAAAGGTTCAGCAGCTCTGCTCTCAGCTCCTGCTCAGCAAGCCTTATTTTTCTTTCACCTTGTAATGAAAGCAACTGAACTGTCTGAAGTTGCCTCTCAACTCTGAGGTTTGGGTTGCCAAGAAATGATTGACGCGTTGAACAGAGGCAGTGGGTGCAGAGGAATTTGGCAGGAGTCCAGCCTCATGATACACAAAGGACACTGCCATTCCTGCTCAGGTTTTCTGAGCTCCTGCTCTCTTGAGACAGAGAGCTGTCCTGTGTGGGGATATTTCACACTGGCTGGGTAGCTTTGAGAGCTCAGGAACAGGGCAGAGTCTAAGCAGTTGGGCTGGTGGGGGATACCCATGGATGTGCCCAGGTTTCGGGCAGGCAGGGCTCTGCAGGGGAAGCCAAGCCTCTTTCAGTGCCTTTCTGGTTTTTTCACCCCTTTGAGATGTCAGCAATCTTGTACCTGTGCTGACTGAGAGCCAGTATGGTGCATATGTGCATGTTTCTGCCTATCCATGCTGAGGTGTGAACCTGCCTGTGAGAGGGGTTGTTCTTACGTTTCCCAGAGAGAAACAGTCACACACAATCCCAGAATGATGGAGGCTGGAAGGGCTCTGCAGAGCTGCTCCAGCCCCTGCTACAGCAGGTTCCCCTCACTCAGGGGGCACAGGAACGTGTCCAGGTTGGGTTGAAAACCTCCCGAGAAGGAGCCTCCACACCCTCCCTGGGCAGCCTGGGCCAGGGCTCCCTCACCTCAGCACCAAAGGACTTTCTCCTCCTGTGCCAGGGCACTTTTGTCTTCCAGTTCATTTCCATCACCCCTTGTCATGCCATGGGACACCACAGAAAAAAAGTGTCACCCTCTTCTCTTGGCAAACACCCTTTAAATACTTGTATTAATGAGGTACCCCTGAGCTCAGGCTTCTCTTCTCCAGACTGAACAGCCCCAGGGCTGCAGCCTTTCCTCCTCACACACATGTTCCATCCCCTCAGCATCTTGGTGTCCCTGCACTGGCCTCTCTCCAGAGGTTCCCTTTTCTCAAGCTGAGGAGCCCAGAACTGGACACAGGACTCCAGGTGAGGCCTCAGTAGGGCAGAGCAGAGGGGGAGCAGAACCTCCCTCACCCTACTGCCCACACTCAATGTCCCCCAGGCTGCCTTTGGCTTCTTGCCCATGAGGGCATGTTGCTGCTCATGTTTAGTTGCTGCCCACCAGCACTTCCAGGTCCCTCTCCTGGAGCTGTACAGTCTCTGGTGAATCATCCACCCCTCCCAGTTTGGTGTCATCAGTAAGCTTGCTGAGAGTCCCCTCTGCCACACATAGTCTAGTGTGGGAACAGCCCCCACAGACTGCATTCCACATACACACACTTGCACACGTACCTAAATGCTATATAAACACATCTGTCCTGAACACACTTCCCTGCACACGTGTGCTGGTGTGTCCATGGAGGGATCCACCTGCACTAGCACATCCCATGGAGTGAGTGGTGGGCACAGGCTGTGTGACACTTGCATGCACTGCAGATATCACTCTGAGCTATCCCCTTATGTAGCAATAAATAATAGTCACTATTTGACTCAGACAGACTTCCCTTAGCAAAGGAATACAGTGTCAGCCAACTCCAAGTGCAGTCTGAAGGCTTTCACTTCCCCAGCCTTCCTGGGAGGTATCACAGAGTGACCCTTGGACGTTTCTTAAGCTCAGAAGCAGAGTTAGGAACAAAGCCCCCTGTCAGTGCCTGACGACAGTAGCTGACCTCAGCTTAGCTTTACCTCATTGAAAGGCACCATGAAGCCAGCACTGGGATTGCCAATCCACAGCAGAGGGAGGGCCCTGGGGTGTTTTCAGAGGGGCACCCATTTCAGATATCCCTAGAGAGTGACTTCCAGGAGCAGACTAGCTAATGGGTTTCTTGTGCATTCAATGTGTACATTGCTCATCCCCTGGAGCTTCCCATCTCCTACAGATAGAAAGGGCAATTTGTGAGGCTTACACAGGCTTATTAAAATATCATTGTGAAAGGGTGACTTAAGTACCTGAACAGAATAGAAAAGATTTGTCACATTAACCAGAGACTTCTAAGTCTTGTTTCCTCTTCCTTGTGTCTTCCCACAGGAGTGGAAGAGTCATTTATTAGCATGCCTAAAAACAAACCCCCCAAAAGCAGCCTTAGCTCTTTGGAGGATGAGCTGTTTTCTTGCAGGAGAGCAAAGCCACTGTATCTGAGTTGTGATCTGATGCAGGCAGGCTGGGAGGCAGCTGAGGGAGCGTGCCTGGTGCTCAGATGCCTGGCACATTCTTTCAAATAATGCCAAATGAGCAGCATTATCCTGAAAGCAGTGCAGCCTGAACCTTGTTTGTGTGGCCATGGCAAGTGTGGGCTGGAATACAGCTCGGGCTATTATCATGTAATGAACACAACAATTACTCTGTAAGGGGGGGAAAAAAGGGGTTAGGGCCAGATAGAGTCTTAAGAATAAAGACTTGTTTGGGGGAATTATTCACTGGATCCCTGCTGTAGGTGGACTGCAGCAGATTAGAAGGAAACATTATCTCTCAGGGCAAGTTCAGAAGGACAAATGAAGCCAAACTGGCAGAGGCTGAGAGCCTCAATACATTATTCTCTTTGCTCTACAAATCTGTGAGAACAAAGTGCTCAGTGTAAATGCTCACCAGGGCCTTTTTTTTCTCCCCCTGTAGGACCACAAAAGTTCAGCATGAGACGAAGGGCCACGTGTTGGCTATTAGTCCACTACAAAGAGCATTTGAGTTTAGAATTTAGAGTCTCATAAAAACATTATTGTCTGCATCCTGGGGCATTTGTTTGTTAGGGCAACATGGACTGAAAAAATGTGACCCTCTGTGCAGCTGTGTGCCTCACCACTCCTGTCATCCCTGGCCCACCTAAGGGGCTACCTCAGGCCAGCATCCCCCAGCCTGGCTTCACCGCTGTGCCCTCCTGCACTGGGGAAGCCTCCCCACCAAGCACTGGCCTTCCCACCAAGGGCTCCTCCTTGCCACAGGACTGCTCTGTCCCAGGACTGCTTGAGCTCAGGTCCATGGAGAGCCCTGAGGGGCAGTGCAGTCCTGCTGGGTGACCATCAGTGAGGAGCAGCTCCCAGCTCAGAGCAGTTCCAGAGCAGCTCACAGGAGAGGCTCAGCTTATCCTTCCTTGGGCTCCTCCTTAAACAAGTCTGACACTTCTGGGAGAGATACAATGGGAAAGCTGACTGGACTGGAACCACTCCCAGCTGACCAGGGACCACTGGTTGTCCATTAGAAGAGAACAGAGAGGTTTGCATTGCCCTAAGCAGGCGTGGAATGCTTCCAGCTTGTACAGCCTTACAATCAGATCTCCTGCTTTGGGGCTGTCCTGTCATTCTGAAGCTGAAGAAGCATTTTTGCCCCAGTGAACAGTTGGCCTGATGTGTTTTGTTGGGGCAGGAGGTTACATCTTAACCAGGAGCCCTTCACACTACGTGGAGCAAGGCACAGGACACACACTATGGAGCAGTACCCTGAAGCCTCCATCAACATTTCTGACTATGCTCTGCTCTCATCCCTCTGTGGTTTATATGTTCACCAGGTTTGAGGCAAGGAAGAAGTCTACATCCAAGTGAAAATGCCAAAGCCTGTAGAGATCTTGCTTTCCTCTGCCCCAGGGGAATCACAATTTTGCCCTCAGAAACACCCAAACATCTTTCCCCTCAGCACTTCCCCAGCATCACTGAAGCCCTGGGCAGAGTTGATTCTCCTGCTTGAGGCTGCTGTGGCTCAGCCTCCTCAGGACTGAAATGCCAAAACCCAGCTGGAGCTGCTGGCCTCAGTTTGGGCTCTGTGAGCGAAACGCGGCGGCTGGCAGCACGCAGATCAGCACACAGGATCTGACAGTCCCTCCTGGACTTGCAGGCTGGAATCAACAAAATTATGGACAAACATTTACAAGTACATCTGTGACACTTCTAGGTTGGAAGCTGCTTGCTGCCTTCCTGCTTTTAGAATGATTTTGACACAAAGCATCCATATGATTTCACTACAGTTAAGCCCATGGCCAGGTTTTCTCAGACTCTTGGCAATCTATGGGACAGTTTTTAGAAGCATTTTGGGTTGCATTTGGATTGTCTCCCAACTAACAAGATGATCAGCTTTGGGCTTAGTACTAGGAAGAATGTTTCAAGGACTGTCTCTCTTTTGCAGCAGGAGCCATGGGACTCTCAGCAGGGCCACTCCAGGTCTGCATCTGCCCTGGGATGCTGCAGGAGAGCGCAGTGAGCTGTGGGCAGGCAAGTGAGCTATCTGCATTCCCCCCCCTCCAGATCTGTTTGTCCTTCTTCCAAAGCAGCCTGCACACAGCAGCCACTGCTTCCTCCAACTGCACCACAAGAAGGAACACGTACTTTTAACAGGCTAACTAAAAAAAAAAAAACCACTCCAAAAAGGTGGAATATATTATCTCTTCACAAAGTGAGTGTAAATATTAAAGACCCCACAAGGGGAGATGTCTCTGATGATGTCTTTTCAGGAGTGTGGGAATAAAATCCATCCAAAATCTCTGTTGAGGGGTATGGCCAAAAGGCAAGCCATGCTTTGAACTGGTTCAAAGCCACAGGTCAACAGTGTTTCTGGGACTGCAATGGGAAGCAGCTGCCCACCTCTTCTCAGAGTCAGCAAAAAAGGTCACTTCAGCAAATCCACCATTTAAATCAAAGAAAATGAATCCCAAAGAGAACCATTTGAATGAGAAAAGCATCAAATGTAAAGATAGATGGGGCACGTCTGGGTGCCAGAGGACCTGGAGGGCTCTGGCTCAGAGAGTGTCTGTGTGGTGCAGAGAGCTGACAGGTATCTCAGATGCTTCTGAGCACTGCCCTGCCTCACAGGAATGGAAAGGAACCCTCCATTCCCTGTGTGTGGGGAGCAGGACAGCCTGGAAGACCCCCTGTCCTGCCCATCAGTGCTCTCAGGCTAAGGAGCCATGTCCCTGCAGTACCAGAGCCAGAATCACAGCAGCAAGTCCAGAAAGGCCGTGAACTGAGACAGAGCTGTGAGACTGAGGGAACTCATCTCCTGTGCTCCTGAGCTGTGCCAGGGTAGAAGGACAGCAGATCATTAAAACCACCCAGGAGATACTTTGATTGATACAGGCAAGCAAAACAGTCCGTGGTGTTATGTAATGCAGCTCTGTTGAAACAGTGCAGGAAAGTTGCCTCGTGCCAATAAATCAGGCAGCGGCCACAGAGGAGCAGATGTGAATCACACCTTGCTTCATATGCCCTGCAGTGTTTTCACTTATTGTTCCAGTTTTAAAAGATTAATGGCACTCAGAGAGGAGCATTATCTACGCTTCCATTTCATACTCCTTATCTGAAGGGCTTTTTTTTTTTCAGCGTAATTAGCACGGATCCAATTTTCCAAGTGGCTCAGCAGACTTGCTGCTGTACCCTGGCATCCTACTGCTGCCATGGGGCCTGCTGGACCCCAACTCCTCACAGCACCCTGACTGTGTGCCAAGAGGAAAGCCAGAGCTGAGGGCACCCAAGCAGGGTGCAGAGGAGCAGCTTCCCCACCCTGTGTTGCTGCCTTGGTCACTCACTGCTCCAGGACACATCTCATCAGTGGGGCAACAAGGCAGGTTGGGGGCCAATGAGAGATCCTCTTTGCCCTGGCCAGTGAAGGCAAGCAGCCCAGCAGCAATGGGTCATGAGGAAGGACACAGCAGCTCCCCACCCAGTACTGGCCACAGGGAGCCAGGCTGTCTGCCCACCATCTCAAAGCCTGTCTGCAGCCCCTCAGCCTCTGGGCACTTGCTGCCACGGCCAGCCCTGCAAAGCTGGGCTCCAGTGGCAGAGCTGTGAAACACCAGCCGTAGCTCTGGGCCTTGTGCCAGGACATCCCTGTGTGTCCTGGGGGATGAGAGCTCGTGGCACATCTTGCCTTGGGTCTAAACAGGGTTTGTAGCCTTTAAACAGATAGAGAGAACAGCCACTGCCATCTCCTCTGTCAAGCAGAGCTGCAGCAGAAGTGTTTCCTGACCCAGGCTGCCAGGATCCCCCACATTCTGGCACAGCACCCCTGCAGAGCTGCAAGGAGCTGACAGCCTCTCTGGTTTGAAACAGGAGGAGAAAAGGTACTGGGCCTAGGTTCTCAACAGATTAGGACATGGAATATTTGATGCCTGGAGGGGTAACAGAGGCAGGTTCATTGTCACGGGCTGGGAGAGGGCAGAGGTGGCTTGGGAGAGCTGGAGGAGGTGGTGGCTCAGGAAGGGGAAGCCTGTTGACGTCTTCCACCTAGCTTATCTGAGACTGTTAGCATCTGGTTTGGGTTTGTGTGAGCTGTGTCTCCCAGGTGAGTGTGTGAGGGGTGTGGGGTTGTGGGTCAGTCTCTGAGGGATGTGGGGGTGTATATCAGTATGTGAGGGATGTAGGGGAGTGTGTTGGTGTCTGAGGGATGTGGAGGTGTGAGTTAGTGTGTGAGGGATGCAGAGATGTGTGTCAGTGTGTGCTGTGTCTGCCCATATGTGATGCATTGGGGAGGACTGATAGGGAGCAGCTGGGCTGTGGGTGCTCATGTGGGGCTACCAATGGGCTGGAGTAGCCCAGGGAGCACAATGCTGAGTTCCCTGCTACACACAATCAAGCCTTGATCGTTTCTATCGTGAAGATAAACTGGCCATTGTTGCCAAAAATAAATGTTAGTGTTCCAAATCCACACTTCAATAGCACCAGCTCATTAGAGATGCATATCATTTGGCTCCAGTCCCACACCTTCCAGCTCGTTATAAATATGCAGTTGCTGCTGGCTCTACCCCAATCATCTCTGCAATCAGAGCTTTTAATTAGGTTAATTAAATTGTATCAAACCTCGCAGGGACGCAGTTCACTGATGCTGATGAGGCAGCCAAAACAGACCTTAACTCCAGCTCTAATGAAGGCCCTGCTGCCTGCTGCAGCTAATGACAATGCATAATAAATTAGAGCTTCCCTAGAAAGGTGTAGCAAGGCTTGTGCTTCAGTAAATGATGATCTATATGCACTGACTTACTCTTTCAGTCTTTAGGTCTGCCAAGCCAGGGACATCCTGGGAATATATTCTCACTAAATAATGGGGCTCCTACCTGCTCAAAGTAAAGCTGTTCACCTTGGCTCTCTCCAGACATTAAAAGCTGGGGGTGTATTACTGTAGAGATGGCAAAACAAATATTTGCTGCTTTCACCTTGCACAGAACTTGGTCTGCTCTGATGCCTGGCTTCTCCCAGCAGAAGCAGCAGCAGGTATTTACTTACTGGAATGGCTCTGTAATGGAATCTGGGCAGGAACAGTCTGTTTGGAGAGAAATAAGGGGCTGTGTCTAAGTATGCAGCAGCAGCAGGAATGGGGATGATACCCTGTGCCAGCTGGGGAAAGATCTGGCATACAAGAAGCCCATGGGAAAGAAAGGTTTAGGGCAGCCATGTTGAGCAGCAATTAGTCATTCCTGATTTACATCCTACTCTTTCAGCTCCCTGCTGTGGAGCTTCCATCAGGCTTGACTGGAGGAACTCCACCACCCATCTCTCCTTGGTGCCCTTGGGCAAGTCACCTTAGTTGAACTTGGCTGTAAGGACAACAGGTTCTTAATGACAGTCAGAGTCAGGGCTGCCAGGGCTGCCAGTCCTGCCAGCTGGAGGTGCCTATGATCCCATCCTTGGACCACCACCCTGCTGCTGACCCCAGGATAACAGCATCCAGACTGCAAGAGGGAACTGCTGGGATTTTGGGCTGCCAGGCTCAGAGTAAGTGAACTTATAAACATACTGTACAGCACTTATGGTGCAGGTGATGGGAGGGGTGGGGTGGGAGCCTCCCTGCTCCGCTCTGCTGAAGGAAAACACCAAGGAGGGCTCTGGGGTTTCTCAGTGTGGGGTGAGCGATCCCCAGTGATGGGTTCTCCTGTTAGTAATATATTGTTGCAGTTGTCTAGAGATAATCCTGCCAGTATTTTAATGTAGCCTGCTATTAACTTTTATAGACAATCATTATCAATTGAGCTCTCCAGCTTGAATAAGGAGTTACATGAAATTATTATACAGCACAATATTACTCTGAGTCACCCGAAACCTGAGCTGTCATTCTGTGGGGTATTTTGATATCTGTATCTTGCAAGCTGCAGGGAACCTCCTTGCTAAAGAACCTGTTGGCTCAGCCTTTGATAATTATCACAAGCAGAAAATAGCTGTGGGCTGTTTTTCTCTGCCCTTCTCCATGAGGGCCCAGCTAGATCCCACCGATGACTCCCTTCAAACCTTGCACTGCAATTGAGTGGCTGTTTTGGTCAGTTATAAGGTATTGACTCTTTCCAAACCTTTGCAGGAACTTTTCAGTATTTTAGGATGAGGAACCTAAGCTTTGGGAGTCAGACCAATAGCAAGGTATGACAGATAAAGAGAAGGGAAGGGTTTGGTCCTTTGGGATGTGCCCCAGGGAGAGCTGCTGGGTTCAGTCCCTGTGCCAGAGTTGTCTGCTGCTGTGCAGTAGTAACCCTAGACAAAAATGCTGGCCTTTAGCTTAAATGAGATAGAGGCTTTTCCAGAACCTCCTGGAAAACTGAGCTTCCAGCCCACATTCCTTCTTGGATGGTTCATATAGAGTTGTGTCTGTGACAGCACTTTTCTCTGCCACAAGCACTTTAAGGCAATGGAACAGCTAGGCTGAAGGAGCAGAGACTCAGCCCTGTTTGTAAGACTCTCTCAATTCCCTTCTGCATCTTAGAGGCTCTTTCATCTGTCCCATGGTGAACTCCTCTTTCTTGAATATCGGTGACCTACTTATGGTGCTGCAGGTGAAGTCTCGTGGCTTTTTTCTTCTAGCAGCCCAAAGTCATTCTGTCATTGTACCTCACGAATCTGGCCTTTTGATTTTCTTTAACATGGAATCAGTATTAACAAGGATTTGTGCAAGTGCACTCAGACAGCTGCTTTATCAATAAGCACCCCACTTCCCTAGCACAGGTTAACTGTGAAGCTGAGGGGGAAAGAGCCCAATGCTCTCCATAAACCCCTCTTTGTCCCTGTTAATTGCCTCTAATTTTTAATTGTTTTGCAGTGTGATGTTAGATGTGGAGCTGTTTTCAGATAGCTTCTGTCCAGTTTCTTTTAAGATGTGAAATGGGATTGAGGGTCTGATTGAGAAATGGCCAAACAGACCTGGACACCTAGTTCTGATCCCCACACTTTCAAAAACACACAGGCCTGTCTGCCAAGGTAAATCAAACCAGATTCTTCCTTGCAGCAGGCAGCCCTTTTCCCATTCATCTGGCCTCAAGGAGCCAGGTCACAGCACCAAAAGATAGTGGTTAACCTGTGGTGGCATTATCAGTATCATCAGTACCTCTGGACAGTGAGCCACAGTAACACTGTTGAAACACAACAATGGGTGTTAGATAAAAACATTTTGTTTGGTTTTGCTCTTTGAGATGGTGCAATTTGTTGGCTGGTAGCCATCAGGAGCACTGTGGGGCTGTAGGTGTGTGTCAGCCCTATCTGCCAAGGTGGAAGTTCAGAGATGAGCATCCACCAAATCCTTGAATGTCACAGGCAGGAGTAGGTGAAACATGTTTGTGCATGAGAGCTGGCACCTCCTTTCAGTCTGTTGTGGCCACAAGCTGATAAACCACTCCACAGCTGACTGGCTTTGTATTTAAGTGTTTGTGGTCAGGGTCAAGCAAGAAGCCTGCTCCAAATAACACCATGGATATAACAGGGCTCCAGTTTGCCTCTTCATGCTTTCTGAGGGAAAAGGAACTCTGAACATGCACAACTTCTGCTCCTCATATTCTGTACAGTGAATGTTAAATTGTCAGGTCTTCACTTAAAGCTTCCAGCTCCCACACACCTGCAGATAGGTGAGAACTACACAGCACTCCAATAATCTTCCATGGTGAGAGCACTGACTGCTCAAAGCCTTGCAGCTGCCTACTGCATCCGGTATCTTGCTCTTTCACTGGGAAGAGATGGTTCTCTTCCAGGAATTAGGTCATTTGTGCCCATTGCAACACTCGATGTATGGATGGGACCAGAAGCACACCAGGTGTTTCCAGCACCAGGCTCAGCAGATGCTCTTCTTCATTCAGGGTGTTACTTTCCAGCTCCTGCCAGTCCCTCCTTCAGGGTTTTCTTTCCCATATAAGCCTCTCAACGCAGGTTAAAATTAACCAGGGACAAGGACCAAACGTTTATCCACGTCAATCCCAATTCTAAAAGAGATTTCACTTCAGAAACACCCAGCCTGTGTCACAGGACATCTTCCAAACAACTAAAAGCTCCCACAACACAGGTGGACTCAGGCAGTTTTCTCACAGCCTTGCTTTTAGGATGTCGTGGGGTTTGGTTTTTTTTTTTTTGGCATGGCTCTGAATATTAACCCTTCAAGCTTTTAAATGAGAACAGGGTTGGAAGTGGGGAGGGCTGAGATGGTCCAAAGCCCTGAGGCGATCGCAGCCCTCAGCGCGCCGCCGCTGCCACCTGCCGGCCAGGCTCGGCCCTCAGCCTCATGGAGAGCAGGGGAAGGTGGGGGGGGGAAGAGAAGGAAGGTCGTGGACCTGTGAGTCTCAGGGATGAAAAGCTGTGCAGCTTCCATGGCCGTTGTGGAAGGGGAAAAAAAAAGAGGAAGTTTGTCCCTCGTAGTGTGTTTAGTTGGTGCCAGATAGTTCAGAGCAGCCGGTAATGGTGATATTGCACAGGACAGGAGCTCAAGTGTGTGTAATAACAAAGCATAATGCCTCTCAACAAAGAATAATGCCTCTCAACAAAGCATAATGCCTCATAACAAAGCATAATGCCTCACAACAAAGCATAATGCCTCGCATAGTCCTTCCCAGAATGAAAAAAATTCACCCCCCAATTGCTGCCAACTTGGGAGTCTTTGCAATGGCTGAATCGACGTCTGAAGCCGCATGTCAGCACAGAAAAAGAGATTCCCATTTCATCCAAGAGTAGCAGGAAAACTCCCAAAGGGAAAGGAGCTTGAGAAGAGCATTTCATTTCTCTTTTCCCACCATCTTGCATGGGCATGTGCTGTTATTGGCAGACATGGTAGGAGATAAGAGAAGGAATGTATCCGCCCAGGCTCTTAACTTGCCTCAACAGCTCCAGGAGGCTCAAGGATGCATCTTCATTGTTCTGGGCTGAAACCCCCTTCCAACTACCAAGGCTGCAACAAACATTAACATAAACAAAGATGACAAACTTTTGTCCCGTGCTTGGCTTCTGTATTGCTTCTCCCTACGTGTGAACTTCAGTATTGCCTCTGTTCATACATGATAGGCGACACTGGGACGTTGCTGTGGCACAGGTACAACCCCATTGCACAGCAGAAGATGCAGAGTACAAAAAGCTCCTTGCCATTGAAGTTATTCATGAAGGTTGAGTTCTTCCTTTCTGTACAGTAGAAGAAATGATTCTCCACTTCTAGCACCGTACCAGTATAGTTGTTGGCCAACATGGTGCCCTTAGCAATGCCTTTTACCTCTTACACTTCCCAAGTGAAATATTTGATGCAGATAAAGCAGAATGGGAATGTTAATATGGATTTGGAGGGAAAGCAGGGTGAGTAGAAGGATAATGAATTCAACTTGAACCTGCTGGAAGCTGAAATCACTTATGGTTTTAGAAGCATCATGGTCACAGAGCCCAATGTTCAATCTCTGAGTGCCTTTTCTGTCCCTCTGCTGGGCAAAACCCATCTCCTAGTCTCTTAATCCTGACCTTGACTTTTCAAGGATTGTTTATGGTATGTATCACTAGGGACATTCAAGCACCTCTTGTGGCTTCCCACTGTAAATACCAAGAGAACAAACTCTGATTTATTGATCAATTAATTAGACACAGTGTATTTACAGCTACCGCAGGCCCACAGTAATTTGTTTTAAAGAAGTTGTTAGGCTGCAGTGAAAAACAAACTCATATGGTGCATCAGCCCTCCTTCAGAAGGAGAATCCTCTTTCTTTCTAAGCAAAGACAGTATCAATTCTTTACCAAATGGCTAACGTTTCCTCTGAAATTTGAATTTGTATATAGCTGGACTATTTGTTGTCTCTTTCTTCACCTTTACTTTGTGAGTTTTGTCCTGGAAAAAAAAAAAGAACAAGAAAAAAAAATGTATTTGCTGACAATATTTGTATAAGAGAACAAAAACCCAACCAAAAAACCCACTCTCATATAAATAAGAGTCTCTATCTGGGACTGATAAGGCATTAGTAAAGAACGGCCACTTTCCACTGTTTAGGTGGGAAATTACATTTCCATCTGCTCTTTTTGCCTTCAGGTTGTAAGGCACAGTGTGTTCTGTTCACCAGCACCAGTGAATGGCCAGTCACATTGAAACAAGGGATTTTTTTGGTCATTGGGATTTTTCAAGGCCTTCTCATAGCCTACAGAACCAGCTCCTTGCCTCTGCTACTTGGAAGTATTCATTTAGTTCTTCAAGAGACAGCAACAGTATTTTAGACCAGAATTGTGAGCAGCATTCCAAAGGTGAGTCTTTGTCCTTGTTGACATGGTAAGACTCGGATGAGGAGATATAATTTACCACCCCTGGCACCACTGGAATGCCTCATCTCCTTGTTTATTACATACTAAAAGAGGGTTACTGCTTCTTTTTGGGAGTTATGTGGAAGCATCAGTTAAGAAAAAAATCAAGAGTGAAGAAACATACATACAAAACTAGACCTAATGACCTTAACCAAACAGATTACAAGAAGCAAAACTAAATCTCTCACCAAAAGGTCTTTCCGTGTCTGGATTTTCTGTGCAACAACAAACATTGCCTTTTCTCTTTCAATGCGCTGCTTCAAGAGGTCATACTGATTCTTCCTTTGCTGGGCTAATTTCTGGAGAGCAAAAAAGAAGAAATAGGTCACTTGATAGAAAGGAAGACACTATGGTCCATAACTGACCTAGGACCTCATCAACATGTTTTATGTTTTAATATCACAATCATATTAAAGAATGCTGCTTCAATTCCCTGGCTGGATTCCACAGAACCATTTTAACATCTTGATGCTCATACAGGAGATCTTCTAGTTAGGACTGAATTCTTTGTTCTTGTTTTTAACCTCCTAAATCTAAATATAAGAAAAAGAGAACACGAACTCCCCAATGGAAGCTCAGTTCATCTAGAAAAGGAGGGAAAGAAACAAAAGAGACAGACCAGAGACCCATTCCT
Source organism: Urocolius indicus (assembly GCA_013401255.1). Classification (NCBI taxonomy): domain Eukaryota; kingdom Metazoa; phylum Chordata; class Aves; order Coliiformes; family Coliidae; genus Urocolius; species Urocolius indicus. The sequence continues at coordinate 39,468 of WBNH01002980.1, read as the reverse complement.
GAAGTGCTCAGGAACTGCACAGAGGCCTCTCAAAATGCAGCTTGTTTAGTCACGTTTACCTACCAAGAGCAGATGGCTTTCCCAGAAAAAAAAAAAAACCTACTGCAGGTGTGATTTAAGTAATTAAATGAAGGAGAACGAATCTCAACATGCTTAATATATGACTCAGACATTTAGAGGAGAGAATTTGTCAGTCTACAACTTGTCTAACTGCTTTCGTGACAAGCCAAACTGAGAAAGCTGGCAAGAAGAAAGGGACCACAGGGTGTTTTTGTTATCTGACATCTGATATAGGAAAAAAAAAAAAAAACCAGGTTGCAAATTTACCAATCAATTTCAAGCAATTTTTACCTTACACATACCAGCTCCATCTCTAGGGCTGCCCAATATATCTAAACCAATTCAGCAGTATTTCACACTGTTAAAGCCAAGCGTAGCTACTTCTAGGACAGAAATGCTGTGGTATTAAAACATCATAATCAAAGTTGATTGTGTAAGCACTTTATCCTAAAGAATCATAAAACACTTTAAGAAAGCCAGGAAGTGAGGCTACAGCTTAAATACCTTTAAGAAGAAGAGGAGGGAGACAAATCCTGAATCTCAAGCCTCAGAACCTAACTGAAAAATATCCTAAGACCAGAAACCCAACCATAGATGTGTTTGAATAAGCTTCCTCGTATCCCTGTTCAAGGGTGCAAGGGTTTTGGGGGAAGTATGAGGGGAGACTTAAAATCACACTTAAAACTCCAGCAACCTGATGAAAAGATAGTCCCATAAGTGTATGTCATGTAACAGAGAAGAAATATATCAATCTTGCCAAGGAAACTGCCTGAGTCCAGCCCCTAAGTCACAGCTATTGAATCATAACCCACAGTGGACTGGGACACAACAGAACATGTTCTTTATGTTGGTCAAGATTTGATTGTAGGCTTTAGGCACTTGATGGTGAAGTGACAAGCACTACAGCCTTGTGTCTGCCATGAAAATGTTAAGACAACAGAACAAATTCCTTCTCCACAAGGTCCAATGGATCCTCTTTAGTGCTTCTTAGATAAAAAATGTAAAGAACTCAGGCAACTGTAATACAAACTGTGGCACTACCTTTAAGTGGACGGGATCAGTAGCTCCTTTCAGTGTCTCTTTCTGCAACGTGGCAACAGTTGGTCGGTTGTACACTCTGTCTACAAGCTCTGGGACAGTATCCAGGTGAGTTGCAATGTCAAACTCCTGAACTAGAAATACAAAGACATTTAGGAGTAAAGTCAAATGGGCTTCTTGGAATAATGCTCAGCAAACCTTACAGAGATGTAGCTTAAAAACAGTCAGTGTTGAAAGGCTTAGCAAAACAGCTCCTGCACAACTGAGGTCTTATCTAGGAATCAAAACAGATTTCCAGAGCATCAGGTTTACTACTCCTGGAAACTAATGGGGTTTCTCATCAAACCTTCTTTTTTGGTGTCGAAGAAGAAGAGGTGCTTGTTGCGACCCTTCCCCGCAGCACCCAGCAGATGGAGCTCCGACTTCAGCCTCTCGATTTTCTGGGGGGAAGAAAAGAAAATGGGGTTTGCCAAACATCCCTAACAAGGTAAATAACATCCCCCTGAAGTAAATTCCTGTTTGTTTTCTCAAGCATACATGCATCTCAATTATTTCTTACTTTTTAATCTTTAAAAATACATCTATTTTGTATCTCTGGCACGTCTTCACAGCCTCTCTCAAGAAGAGGTCCTACACAGCCAAATCAGTTATCAAAGTTGTAAGTTATCTGCATGGCAGACAAAGTAGGAACGATTACCATGATGAAGTTACTAAGCAAAACCACGAAGGAAAATTCAAAGCTGACTGTGTTTCATTCTTTTATCTGCAGTGACGTTTGTGGATCAACACTGGGACGTCCCTTTTTTTTCTATAGTAGCTAGCAACAGGACAAGGGGTGATGGCATGAAGCTGGAACACAAAAAGTTCCACTTAAATACAAGAAAAAACTATTTCATTGTGAGGGCGAGGGAGCCCTGGCCCAGGCTGCCCAGAGGGGTTGTGGAGGCTCCTTCCTTGGAGGTCTTCAAGACCCACCTGGACACGTTCCTGTGTGACCTGATCTAGGTGAACCTGCTTCTGCAGGGGGGGTAGACTGGATGATCTCTAAAGGTCCCTTCCAACCCCCCAATTGTGTGATTCTATGAAAGCATAAAATGTTTTCAGAAGTGGACATTATTTCTGTTATTGTCTGCCTACCATAGTCAAACAACTCCCTTCTGTAACAATAATCTTTAGTCCTTTATAAACATGAGAAGAAAGAGTAAGGTGTTTAATGCCTGGAATTTACATAAGAAATTGCTGTGTGTTATAATGACTCACAGTACACCTTTAGGTGCTATATACAGAGCCCCACTGACGTTTTCATCTATCATTTCCAACACCACACGAGTCAGGTGTCACTGAACAAACACAACAACAACAACAAAACCACTATGCTAAAAGAACAAACTGGAAAAAGTCAAGTGAGGTGTTACCTTGGATTCTGCCACTCGTTTCATTTCCACATATTTAATATCCTGTGTCCTCATTAATTTCATTTGTTCAGGGGTGACTTCATCCTTTGGCTGCTTTATTACATGTACTCCATCCTAAAGCCAAACATAACACAGCCCTTATGGACAGACACCATTCAAACTGCAGTCTTCTGTGGGTTCTAATAATAAGAGCCAAAGAACCTTTTTGTCCTTTGCCCCTCACTCTGTTAGAAACCATCCACAGGCACCAAACCTGGTCTGATCATCTACTTACTAATTGATAAAGTAAAAGCAAGGTAGAAAACAAAATTACACTACTTGGGACAAGACACTATAACCTTTGCTTGAAGGCAATTTATTTTCTCACCTGAAGCTGTGAGTTTATCATTTTAAAGTAGAATTCATCTGGATTCTTGTCCAGAGCTTTCTTTTGAAGTGCTCTGAGGGCATTTTGTTTCTTGTGATAGTCACTGAGGAAAAGAGACAAGACAAAACAAAAGTTGGTCAGCAGTTTCTCCTTGTTCACGCTCCCTAATGAGCTGCTGAGTCCTTTAAAGTGATGCTCAGAGCTTTGAGACAGCAGGCAAGGTTTTACATACAGAGCTAGACCTTTGCTTTATAGTTTGCTCCTTGATAAAGGTGGAACGGTACTTAAGAATCTAAGGCAAGGGAAGCACGTTCACACAATCTGTAAAGCTCATTGAGCTGCTTAAGACTCTGAAATCTCCTACAGGATCAGCTATTAAAGCTGGAAGTTTTGTATTGATCACAACAACAAGGGTTCGGTGAGGCCTTTGCCTTCCGCATTCCCTTTCCTCGGACTCCGCCGCAGGGATCTTTAACTCTCCCTGCACGTTGCATCCGTCTGAGCTGCCAAACGGCACCAGGCACATCGGCTCTTGTGCAGTTCAGAACCGGGTTTCCGAATCCTCAGCATCCCGCGGGGACTGGACCAAGAGGGTAAAACATTCCCCCTCCCGGCGGCACGACTCACTTGGCGCGGAGCTTGTAGTCTTTCTTCTTCTCCAACAAGCCCAGCTTCTGCCGCGACGCAGGCTAGGGAAAGGGGGGGAAAAAAAAAAAAAGCAAAGGAACAACCACGTGCGACCGGGCACGTCGGCGGGGAACGGGGCGCGTGTGCGGCCGCCAGCCCCAGCCCAAGCGCGCTGACTGACCTGCGCCCGCTCGCGGTGCGGCCGCTGCCCGGATTTCGCAGCTTTCCTGAAGGCGGACGACATGGTGGAGGAGGAAGAGGAGGAGGAGGAGGAGGAAGACGGGGAACCGCAGCCTCTGCGATCGCTTGACTCGTGTCTCTCCGCCGGAGCCGGAGCCGGAGCCGGAGCCGGAGCCGGAGCCGGAGCCGGAGC
>WBNH01002980.1:0-35532 GCA_013401255.1 Urocolius indicus | reverse complement strand
GGATGGATGGATGGATGGATGGATGGATGGATGGATGGATGGATGGATGGATGGATGGATGGATGGATGGATGGATGGATGGATGAGGACCCACAGTGCCGGGTAGCTGCGGGGTTTCAATTCCCGCTGGGGGATTCCCGGGCTCCCGCTCGCCCTGTGCTGCCCAGGAGGAGCTTTGTCTGCGGTTTCCCGGTGCGCGCACGTCGGGTTGTGCGGCGCAGAGCATCGGTGGCCGGTACGGCCGGGAACCCCCCCCCCCCCCACACACACACACCCCCGCGTGTTTTTGAGCCCGCGGCGTGACGGAGCCGGCGCTGACAGCAGGGGGAGCCGCGGGGCTGCGGCGGGTCGGCACCGGCACGGTTGCGGGGAGAGCTCCGTAGGGCTGCCGCTGCCCGGCGCCTGCAGCCGAAACCGGGGCTTTGCTACGGGGCGGGAGCCGGTACTAGAGCAGCGCTGGCTCGGAGACAGAAGAGCCTGCAGAAGCCCCGGGCTGAGCAGGGGGAGGGGGGCAGCGCGGCCAGCGGTGTCCGGGCTCCGGGATGGGGAGCGAGCGGCGAGGCACAGGGATTAGTGTCGGTCCATCCGCCGCGGGAGGGGATTCCAGCGCTCCGCTGCCTCACCGGGGCACACGGGCAGCGTCCCGCTCGCATAACCCGCTGTCGGGGCGAGGGTTCGTATGGGGCGGCCACCGACCGGCCGAGCCCCCCGCCCCCAGCCCAGCCCAGCCCCGAGGCCCCGCCCCGGGCCGGGCTCCGCTCCGCGCCGTGCCGTGGGCTGGGGAGCAGTGCGGAGCCGCGCCGAGCCTGCCCATCGCCGGGCGAGCAGCGAGCGGGGGCGCGGCCCCGGGACACCGACCAGGTGGGTCGGGACGGGACGGGACGGGACGGGACGGTCGGTGCCGAGGGGAGGGAGCCCTGCAGGAGGCGGCGGGGGCTCGGGCCGGCTGCTGCCCGCTTCTGCCGTCTCAGCCCTAAACGGGTCGGGGCGGTGGTGGTAGGGCGGCTGGGAATGGGGAACTGCCGCGGTGGATGTCGCTGGTGCTACCCGAGGATGCGGCATCCCCGCGGGACCCCGGCTGGGTGTCGTTTGCCGTTACCCGGGGATGTGGCTCGCTCCGAGAGCTTCGCTCCGGTCTGGTTGAAGAAGCAAAATCTGCACCAGAAATCTCTGGGCCGTGTCCCTCTCCCAGATCGTGAAGTTGAGATGCTTTAAGCTGTGTTTTAATACGAAAGCTCTGAAACTTTACACAACCAATAAAAGTCGGAAATAAACCAAAAGCCCATGCGTGGTACAGAGGAATTTTCAACACATCCTAAATGGTTGCTATGTTTCCAGCGAATCCCAGAGCCGGTATGGGGAACGGCTGCTCAAAGCCTTGCTTTTTTTGTGTGTATTTTAAACAAAGACTCAGAAGTCACAGTTTGAATCTTAACGATGGAAAAATAGCTCAGCATCTTTTTTTTTTCCCCAGGTTTTTTATTGTTTCTCTGAACGCAGCTTTGTTTCGGGTTGTTCTGTTTTCTTACGGGGAACGTGTTTGTTTTGGTTGGTAGTTTTGTTGGTGTTTTGTACTTGTGGTTAGGTTAATCACTTTTGACTCTTTCATGAAAATTCATGGAGATGTTGGAATCTTCTTTATAGTTACCCTGAGTGAAGTTGGTTAGTAAGAGTCACACTCTACTGACTCAAAGCTCAAATGGATGGCAAACGATGGTTACTCCCTTTCACGGTGCAGGCTTTGATACTGAGGTCTCTGGACTTACATTTGAATTCAACACCTTCACTATTTCCCAAGTTTGAATATCACAAAGAAATCTTTCCAAAGTCTTCCAGGAGCATAGAGGAGGCCACCTTGGAGCAGGCCAAAGGCCTGATGTGTATGTTGTTTGGTGAGACCACGGGCCTGATGAACTGCAAAGAGCCCAGGCAGGTTTCTTGTACTTTTCTGACTCCTTTACCAAGTGTTAGAAATCAGTAAGCTGCTGTGAATTTGTGATTGTCAAATATTTGGCCAAAGTAATGCTTTTCTGGTGTTCACAAAGGTATCAACGCTGCCTCATTTGCTTTGCCAAACCGTGGTTTAACTCCCTGATAGGCAGGACAGCGGGGAAAGGGGCAGTCTGACATCTCTCCCTTCTGATTTTTGTGCTATTTTGATTCCTTTTCTGAGGATGGAGACCATATGGTTGTTTTGCTGACTGCTTCCTTAGAGGCAGAGAGTTGTGAGCATTGGTTTAATTCTTACCCAGCTGGGTCTGTAATTTTGTATACTTTTAAGTCTGGCGGCATAGCAGAGGAGACAAAAATACAGGCAATATAGTTAGTTGTGGGCACTAATTACAGTGAATGCTCTACAGCATAAAGTGTGTTTTGGAGTAAGAACGCCTTAAACCTGTGCACAGGGAGTGGTGGGGACACACAGCAAAGGCTGGGTGGTGGTTGGAAATAGCCACTGTTCTCTAGCAGGAAGCCCTGCCAACAGTTCCAATGGTTTCAGCTTCTGGAGTGCTGCAATCTCTCCATGTTGGATATTTTGAAGTGCCTTTTGAGGTAAAATCTGTGGCTGCAGAATAGCATCTGAAGAACCGAGCCGTGACTAGTGTGCTGAAGATCAGGCTGGTTTCTTAGACTTTGGGAGGACAGGAGGTCACCGCCGTTCCCTCTGCCAGCTTTGCAGCCATCTGCAGCCTGGATGCTGTCAGCTCTGCTTCCTGTTTGCACTGCACTTCGTTTTCAAGCGGACTCTGAAACAGCCATGCTACCCAAGGACACAGCCAGCAGCTGGGGCTCTGAGATCCTCGTGGGGAGGGAGGGCAGGAGTTTCTTTCCTGTGGCATTGTGGTTGCCCTGATGACACGTGCTTGGGGTTTTTCGATGTAGAGTACGAGCCCTGTGTGGCTACAGGCAGCATTGACTGGTCAGTAGATTTCTGAAGGGTCTGAGCTTAGAGATGCTCGTTTGCATTTTGGACTTAACAGCTTTAAGACAAAAGTGAACCCTTAACTGATGAAACCAGGAAAAACTTCTCTGCAGGCAGGTTACTGATATTCCCAGTGCACCAACTTTGTCAGGACTCGCTCGTGCTGTTGCCTGCTCTATGAGGTAAGATACTTTCAGCTCCGTTCCTAATTGCAGCTGAGCTGGTGCTGTTACGTGGACTGCTGTTCCTTTGAAATCCCAGCAGGAAAATGGAATGAATTGATTACTCTTAGTGCTCAAGAGATTCCCACTCTCTTTCTCTGGAAAAGGACTTTTCTGATAACACAGCACACACACACACACACAAGTTTTCCATGTTGTCCCACTGCTGTCTCTGTTCACATCTGTGGGGTTCTCACTGTCCTCAGCTTGCGTAAATGAGATCATGCTTGAAGAGCCCTAATTGCAGCAGTAGTCTCAGGAGGAAGACGTGAGTGTAAAGCTCTTTTGCCTCTGCCTTACCTTTCACGTGAGCAAGTTTCCATAGACAAGGACAGTGTTTACAGAAAACTGGGCACGGACTGGCTGGTCTGAATGAAAACCAAACTGCTTCACTGGACAAAAGCTTCAGAGTTTCTTGCAATCATTCAAGTAAAGAAACCATTTCTCCTCTGTTGTTCAGTACTTAGTACCCCTGGTTGACATCCACTGTTCTCATATTGCTTAACACCCACTGTGGAACACTCAGCTTGGTTCTGGCAGGAAGGTGGTATGAGCATCATTTGGAGTTTTGCTCAGCATTCATCTCCAGAATGCAAACTGCTACACCTCATTCCTTAGGGGATTTTGGATATCTCTGTTGAAATAGGTGCCATTTTGATGCCCAAATTGGAAAACATCAGCAGCAATTTGACAATGTTTTCCCTGGTGATGTCATGAGAACAAAGGTGAATGTTTTACTCTGAAGAAAAAAAGGGGCAGCTCTAGCAATATAGACACCAGCTGCATCTAGGAAAGGGAATAACCAGATGTTAGAGGACAGAGAAACCTTACTAGTATTGTTAATCTCCAGATTACTACCAAGAGTTTAGGATCAATTTTTAAAGGATGAGGCGTTGAAGTATGAAGGCTGAGAGTTTGCAAGTAAAAGGGTTCAGCAGCACGTGCTTTGCTGCTTTCAATGGGACTTGGGTCCCACAGCCAGACATGGCAGCTCTGACTGCTCTCTGTGGAGCAGTTGTCCTGAAGCTGCTGCAGCTTTCTCCCTTTTGCAGTCATTTGACAGGGAGGAGACGGCATTCCCAGTGAGGGCTGATAGGTAGTTACTACACTTTGTCCGTTAAGAAGTGATGGCTCTTTAGCTACAGTTGGAGAGAAAAATGCTCCATTCTGCATAGATGCAGTTGCTGAAAAAAAAGTCCTTGTTCTTTGTTTCTTCTCTTCCTTCCGTTCTGTGCTGGTTTTGCCAGGTGTAAAACACAATTGTCAGCAGTTTACAGGGAGAGGGAATGTCAGGTTTCCTGTTGAAGAAAATATCAAGGGTCTGATTGTGAAAGGAAAGGGGAAATTGAAGAATGCCACATGGCTTCCACCTTCCTGTATTTCTGTAGAGCAGAATTGCCTCTGCTGAGTGACTCAACTGTGTGTCTGTTCATATTTGCTAAATGGAGAACAATTTTAACAAGTTATTTTGCCCTGACTCAATAAGAGCCCACTGAGAGAATTATATTACTCTGAGAGGAATCAGAAAGATATGTCCATTAGGGCTAAGTTAATACTTAGTTGTTTAGAAATGTGTTAACACAGAATCCAAATAGCAATGGAATCAAAATCCTGAGATCTATGTTGTTGGTGCAGCCTCACTGTGCCTTTATTTGGCCCATGGTCATCTGACTCTTAAAATTAACTAATTCCATTTTTACTTGCTTCTGAAGGTATCAGTGTAGGTCATCCTAGCCTTGCCAGCCACAGGGTTCTTTTTATGTAAAGTGTTCTGAAATTCTCAAATGATACCAAAAAAATAGTCTTACATTGGCACCATGGATCAATGTCATCTCTGGAACCTTCTCATTGGTGGCATCCCATGACACACGTTTGTGGATGTTTATGCCCAAACCTGCCCAGTGCCAGTTCTGTTCAGGAATATAAATTATCTTCCAACACCAACCTAGTGGCTGATGCCAAGGACATAATCTCAACTGCTTCCTAACTTAGTTTTGAACATCTGAGCTGGAGGCCAGAGGAATGTGCTCTATCTAACCTGGAGCTGTTAGTGGCCTTCGTCATCATAAATCTAGTGAGTGGAGAAGCCAATGCAGGTGACTGGACAGCTGGAGCTGTTTTCTCTACAGACCAGGGGGAAAGGGACCTCTGAATAGCTCAAGGAAATGCTCAGTGTTGTTGGAATGGCCACAGATCTGCTTCCCTAGTGCTTCCTTCAGCACATGTTACACTTGACCCTGCCAGTACTAAACGCCAATAGGAGTCAAGTCATTGTCCCCAGTGGCAGATTAAACTGCTTGGCCATTGTTAAGAGTCCAAGATTTTCCTCTCTCACCCTGTTTGAATGACCGCTTGGATGTGCAGCCAAAGTAAACATAAGCTAATAAAAAATGTGGAGATAACAGATACAGACTAGCTGTTGTGGACTAACGTGGACATGCAGCAGGCATGCTGCAGTACAAAGATGTCAGAGTTTTGCTTGCATCTTTGGACTAGATGATCTCTAAGGGTCCCTTCCAACCCCTACCATTCTGTGATCTTTTCTGCTTTAGTTTGGAAGCCAAGTTACCTGAAAAAGAGGTGGTACAGATCAAGTATAGCTTCCTTTTTATTGTGATAGGGTAGCTGCATTTACATGTGTTCTTTGTGTAGGAAGAGAACCCTGTTACACTGCAGAGGATCTCATGTTTGCCTTGCAAGGTATAGCACACAAACCCCAGGGAAAGCACTTCCTTGCTTGAGAGCTGGAGGTGCTGTGGCAGTCCATGCAGCTTTGGAATACTTTCCTGTATTTCCCCACAGTCCATTTCCTTGTTGGCAATGCAATACATTTTCCATTGACTCTTTACTCTTTCATTTACTCGGTGCACAGCCTGTGAAAGCCATTGCTGTAAGACAACAGGAGTCTGTAGGGGGCTCAAAGGAGATGAGATACCAAGAGTGGCTAAACTTATGGTAAAGGAAAGAAGGAGATTAGGAGAGGATCAAAAACCTTTCTGTGTGTGAAGCTGATGTGGAGTGATAAGGGCTGGATTGTCATTGTATTCCTGTGATGGAGTGCTGTTGAATACTGTGTTCTATTATAAAATGTGCTGAAGTGAATAGCTGGAGAGGTTGCTGTAATTGTTCAGATCTATGGGTGTTTTAGGTGTTGCATGTTGCCTGCACAGTGTTGCTGTGTGTCTGAAGATGGCTGACCCACCAAGCTTCTTTTGCAGTGGCTTTCTTTGCTTTCCTCTTCCTGAGGCCTGGGTTGGCATTTCTTTGGCTCAGCTGGGAAAGGATGGTCTTGCAGTCTGGCCGCCAGCCTCTTCTGTAGTGAAATGGCAAGTGGTGATCCAAAGGTTACAGAGAAACTGAGGACTGAAGAGTGTGATATGACATTGGTGGATAAAAGGCTTCCAGGCAGTAATTACCATAAACGATGCAGACAAGTCCAGATCTAGGAACAGTTTTTCCTCTTTCATCCCAAGCCAGTCATGGCTCATGCTGACAACACACCTGGAAATGAGGTAACTGAATACTCTGCCCACATTGTTCAGATTTGGGCACAGACATAGCATGTGTTTTCTCTGCTCCTGGGCAACCTTTGTTCTCCTGAGCCAGGAAGTCTTACTGATGAAGTGAGGCAAGACAGGGTGCTTCTGTTCCTTTCTCCTCAGGAAAGAGGTTCCTAAGCCTCCTGTGGCGTGACTTTACTGAGAAATACTCTTTTCCAGATGCTGAGATCTTGCTGCTATTAAAGTATGAGGCAGAAATACTTCCAGTGTTGCCTGAACACGTTATTTAGGTCAATTGCAAGGAAGATGGCAACATGAATCAGAAGAGATGTTGGAAGGGGAGGAAAGTCATTAGACAGCACCTTGAGGTTCCCTGCCAACGCAGGATTTTTTTCTCTGCCAGCACAAAAGCACAGAAATCACATTCATTGTCTTCTGTGCTCTCTGTGTACTCCTGTAAATATGAGCAGCTGGACTGGAAATGAAAGAGAAGGCTGCAAACAAAAGCCTTGCCTTTATCACTCCACATCAGTGTACCTATTTCCTGGTGTATTAACTAATCTCTCTGAAACAGAGAGACAGAACAAAGTCTCCTCCTTATCCCTCTGGAAAACAAGATACATCAGAATAATTGCCCTAACTGCATCCAGTTTGGGTGAACAAGTCTCCAGAAGATGCTTTTGTGGAGACACAGTCATTACATTCTTTGTGGCAATGTCTCTCTGGCTGCAGTGGCTGGGATGAGTTTCCCAGCAGGTAATTGGCAGGTGGTGCCCAGCACACAGCGGCAGCACGGCAGAGCATGAGGGATGTGCAGGGCCTCTGGAGCAAAGCCAACAACAGCCTGAGCTGGGCCAGTCCTGGGGCTGAGGGGATGTCAGCCATGGTGGGAAACCTAAAAACGTCTCGTTGGGCTGGGCTTTGCTGAGCACTCCTTGTCCCTTCCCAAAGGAAGCAGCCTGAATTTACCCATTGCTCTATAGAGACCTGTAGGCTAAAACAAATTATTCTTATGCAGTAGAAACATTGGGACCGACCTTAACTGATGGAGCAATTTGCCAGCTTTTAACCTCAAGGGCCCTGGTCCCTTAGGGCTTCCCAGTGTAATGACTTGGGTCGGTTTCCCAGAAAGATTCTTTTGGATAGTGCTGCTGGCAGTACTGGGGCTCATTATTGGCCATTTTCTTTTTCCAAGAGCTAGCTCTTGTTAGCTTCGTTCTCACAGTATTGTTTTCTTTCTAGAAGAAGATTTTGCTGGCTCTCCTAAACTATCACATGGGAATTGCTTACTAGCTTAGACTTACTTTTTTTTTCTTGTTGTTTTGACCCAAAGCTGTGCTTTGCTCCCCTCTGTAACACTGCCAACACCATTTCCAGTCTCTTTTAAGCATATGTTTTGCAATAATATCTAAACTCTTGGCTCCAAATAACTGCCTTAGAGAGAGAGATTAGTATCTTCTAACAAAGGCATTGAGCAGCAAATAGTGAGAACAAAAATCAGTATCTTGAGACCCTGTAAGACTATCCTGACCTTTCCCAAAGGCCTCAGCCTAAACTTCAGTGGTTAGCTAGCAGATGGCAGAAATCAGGGTTCACTTTAGTTTGCATAGTCCTCTACCCAGTCAGTGTTTGCTGGAAATGTGCTCAGCACATTGCTGCCATCTGGGCTTGACTGTACTATTCTTATAGTCTCCAGGGAGCCTTCTCTAGCAGAGCTCATCTCTGATGGAAGTCCTCTTTGGCTGACCTTGCACAGAGGCTAGTAATAGCAGTGTGGATTTTTGATTTGACAGCAGCATTCTTCATAGGAAGAAAACTGGCTTGGGAAATGTTTTATCCTGGTTGAGAAAGAAGATATGCCACTCTGCAGCTGTGTTCTCCAGGTATCTGCCTGACTATGTGCTATTAAACTATACAGTGAAGAGCCCAATATTAATGTTCTCTAAACTTCAGAAGAAAGTGCTACAGGAACACAAAGACCTTTAACAAAGCAGCTGAAAAATTGCCTTTGCTTTAGATGGATGAGCTAAATGTAGAGGTGGGAACGAAGTTATACAAAGCATTCTCCTTCTCTGGAGACATTCAAACCCACCTGGATGAGTTCCTGTGTGACCTACTCTAGGTGGTCCTGCTCTGGCAGGGGGATTGGGTTGGATGATCTTTCAAGGTCCCTTCCAGCCCTTAAGATTCTGTGATTTGGGAAATTAGCAGCAGTGGTGAGACTACCTTTTGATATTAAAAAGCTCCTTCTTGGTTGCATCATTGCATGCATGTGAGGCTGTACCTGGTCTGCAGAAATATTGATGATTAAAGAGAACTGGCATCTTTGGAAGTGAAATTCCTCTCCACATTGCTCAGTTTGGCTTTGTCTGTGTTTGGCACTTCTATGATGGATTGCTGAACACTGAGCCTGTGGCACCCGTTTGTCTTCTGCGCTCTCCTGTCCTTGATGAAAAATCTCACTCTTTCCTCTGTCTTTTGCACTCTCCAGCTGTGCACTGCTTGGAGCTCACTTGAGGCTGCTTTTGCTAGAAACTTCTCAGGAGAATTTGTGTGCCAATCCCAAAGAGACTCCTCTCCACCTCTGTCCTGCTGCAGCTTTGTCCCTTTGTTTCCCAGACTTAGGGACTCCTCCTGCCTCTTGCAGCGTCTGGGCTCAGCTGCCCAGCCCTCACTCAGCCACGCTCTTGAGAAATCTTAGTGGAGAGTTAGACCTGGCAGATGGAGACTGTTACCTCATTCCACAAAAATGCTTTGTTATTGAGAAAATGGAAACTGTCTGAGGTTTGGGAGCTGAATAGAGTCATTGGTGTCTGTTTTAACCACAGTTTAGTGGTGACTGCTGAAAGTTCCCTTCTCCAGCATTCCCTTTTCCTATACCCATAATCTTCCAAGTCATCAGAGAGCTGCAATGATTTAACTCACTCACTGAGCAAATGCTCAATACTGTTGCATACTCTGCAGAAACTTTGCTAAAACGTCAGCATCTTCCAGCAAAAGGAAAGTGGCTTGCCAATAAATAACCCTTTGCAAACCTCTGGCCAGAAAAGTGGTCCCTATGGAGACTAAGCCAAACTCAACTCCTTTTTTTACAGTCTTAACTGTGCCCTGTGTTTACTTGTTTTTTTCAAAAGAGCTGCAGGAACTAGGATGGAGGCTTATGTTTTGTGGTTCTTTAACAGGACTGTCAGAATCCCAGTTCTGAGATCTCTTTTCATCAGTCATTTTTTTAAAGCAGCGTTCAGCACTTGGGATTTGGGAGCACTGGGGGGAAAAAAAAGGATAAAACTAGGGGCTGAACTATTTTCAAGCTGGTTTTCATATTGCTGTGAATAATGATTCAAGTTAGTACAGAAGAGCAGTAACCTAAATACAAGATCTGCTTCAGTTAACAGCTATATGTATACATGTATGAAACCATAGCATGATGCCTCATGCTGAGAACATTGTATAAGCATTATTCAACATGCACCCTAATAAACCCCAAAGCAGCAATGTCAGCTTTTTGGAAAGAAAATGAACATTTTATTGATGGGTTTTAAAACTAATTAATCTTAGTGGGCCAAATGAATGTCTTCCAGCTGCTCCAGATGGTTTTTACATGACTAAATATTTTGGTGCATGGAAAAACCCTCGAATACTGGAACCACAAGATACTAAATATTTATTTATTACCCCAGAATGTAAATATGACCCTGATATTTTGGATCTGTTTACCCAAATTTCAAGTGTTCACTTAGAAATTCATCAATTGATATGGTTTTGATCTTGCTCTGGGAAGAAGAGTGACTGCTCAGCATCTCCTCCAAATTTCTTTGTATATCAAAGTAGGTTTCTAACAGGAATTTGTTTAAGTGGAGAATAATCCCAGCTGTTTCAGGCAGAACCCAGGATCAGTGTTTTAGCTGTAATGAACTGTTTCCTTTCTAGAATCCTGCTTTCTGTGGCTTTACAGTGTAACCATAAAAATCCTTTCCAGGCTCAAGCTCTGCTTCCTGAAGTCTTTGGGAGTTTTTCCTAATAGAAAATGCAACTTACAGAAACAATTATAATGGTCAGACTGTATCTTACCAGTTTAGAGCCCATTCTGGGCACATCTTGTTCCTGTGACTGTAAAGCAACCTTATTTTCTTGAATGATCCAAGCCCGTGGGATTTCTCTCTTGCAAATGTATCAGAGGTCAGGTCGTTTCTGTTGTAGTTGAGCTCATGCCATTTTCCACTAAAACAGTATCTACACTAACTCCATACTGCTGGTGGAAAATGTCTTCTTTTTGTAAGGCTCTTCTAATGAAATAAAAGAGACTGAATAATAATATGAAATATCTATCTGAAAGGCCTAACTTTAGCGTGGTTGAAGAGTCAGATCTCATGGCAGTATTGCTAAACACTGCTTGGGATGTGAAGGAAAAAAAAACAGCAACACAGAAGTGGATCCTGAACTGCCTCTGAGTGCAAGGACTGCTTTTGTCAGCACCATGTTCCCACGTGTTAGCCTAAACTGCTGACTTTTGCCAGGCTTTTGACCTCACCTTAGAATTTCACTACCCCCACTCAAGGAAAACATGGGTGTTTTTTCTGTTCTTAAGAGTAAACACAGTCTGAACTGGTAGATAACTCTTGGTGCTCCTTGGTGCCTTCTTCCAGCTCAGCGTGCTCACTTTTAAAGCCTAAAGTTTAAATAGTAGGAAGGACTAGTGAAGGCATGGTGTTACTTGGGTGAAAGATCTGGAGTCTGGATTAACTGTACTTTGTAACTCCACAGTACTGTGGCTGTCTGTCATAGGATGGTTTAGGTTGGAAGGGACCTTAAAGATCATGCCCTTCTCTTCTTCCTTTTCCCCTGCTTCTCACAAAGAGTTCAGTTTGTGAAATCTATTTGGATGTAGGGCTATAACACGAATCAGTGGGTGCCACAGCTTCCAGGCTGATGGGGATATGTGCTGCAATTGAGAAGGAGAAGAAAGATAGACAGAGACTTGGATCTTGGTTCCATTTTTAGTTCTACCAGGCTTGTCTTGTGCCAAAACCCTCTGAGGTGCAAATCCCAAGAGGGAGATAAAATAACTCCCTGGCCCACAGGTATTTTAAGGGTAAATAATGTTTTTGCTGGTGACAGCTGTTAGGGAACTGAGGAAGCACCAGTGCTGTGAGAGATAGGGGATTTCAGATCTGTGGAAACTCAGCACTCCTACATTTATGGGCTTGCACCAGATCGTCATATAAAATTGTGTTATTTGCAGTAGGGAGTCAGGGAGCTAAACTACCTTCCAATTAAAGAAACTAATCTTTGGGTTGTGTCCTTAAATGTGGATGAGTTATTCTCATCTGCCTCTCTTCTCAGCACATGGAAATTTTCAAACAGAGAAGTCAGCAGTTGGATGTTAAGACCTTTCAGTGGCTGCTTTTAACTCAGTGAACACTTTGTATCAAGAAAATTGCTGCAATGCCCAAGTCGGAGGCTTCTGGATTATGTAAAGTGATAGTGTTACTTACTAAAAGACTCATTAAGAGCAAAACAAATCCTCCGTGTGTTGCATGTAACTCAGCCAAGAGAAGTTTTATTTCTAGTATTCCTCAGCCCTGTGCAAACATCATGTAACTCCCAGGCAGATGAAGGCTGGCCCATTGCACTGGTACAGAAGCCTTGGCTGAGTTGTTTTCAGCGAGGCTGATGAGCCCTGTGTGGAAAATCACAAAGGCTGTATGGTGCTTCATGCTCTGTGAAGCAATGACTCAACTAAGGAATGATGAAATGAGTCCTTTCAGATCCTTGAGAGCTTCTGAGTTTTTATCTTGGAAGAAGAGGCAGAGCAAAACTTTGGATAAGAGTGGAAAAAGGGCAATCCAGAGATTATGAACAGGCCCAAAGTAGATGATGCTGTTTCACAGGGTCTTAAGGGTGGAAAGGGACCTTAAAAGCTCATCCAGTGCAACCCCACTGCCAGAGCAGGACCACCTAGAGCAGGGCACACAGGAACTCATCCAGGTAGGTTTGAATGTCTCCAGAGAAGGAGACTCCACAGCCCATCTGGGCAGCCACTGCCAGTGCTCCCTCACCTCAACAGGGAAGAAATCCTTCCTTGTGTGCCTTTGGAACCTCTTCTGTTCCAGTTTGAATAACACTGACCCTTTCCAGTGGAAATCGGTGAGTTCTGCTACTCATCTCATTAGCACCTGAACTGATAAGTCAGGCTAATAATGGTGTTCATTAGTTTTTGACTTTCTGTTAGGAGCTGTGCTGCTTCTCTTTATTTTTGTTGTTCCTGTCATTGTAATGTTGAGAAACAGAGTTTGGAAGTGAAGTCTACACGAAACTGGAATTCTTATGTCTCTGAGGAAAACTGAGAGTAACTTGAATTGTAAGTGTCCAATTTCCAGTCACAAGTAATGACATTTAAACCTCTGTAGGAAATGCAATCCTTGTGCTGATGTCACCCTCTGGTTTATGATGTGACTGCTTTTGTTTCTGGGCAAGCACTTGAGTGTTTTGCTAGTGAAGTGATGATTTACTAGTGAGAGTCCCTCTCTGGTTGCACCTGCTCTGGCTGTCTGTGGTGTGAGTCACCGTGAGAGCTGCCTTCACTGCCCCTCACAGTGCTGCTGCCCTTGAAACACTTGAGGTTTATGCTGGTCCATGCTCTTCACAATGCAAGGTAACAGAAAACTCCTTTGAGTGATTGTCTCCAGTGAGTTGCCAGTTTGGGACAAACAGCTTGTAAATAGAGTGGTTCTTTTCTTCTGGTTTGTTAGGACAGCAAAGGGAGGGTTATTAGAGTGTTGGTGGTGTCTTGTTGCAAGTGAAGCCCATGATCCTTGAACTGCCTGAGTGTACAAAGAGCTTTATGAAATCTTTCCATCTGGTCAGAGAGCAGGTTGCTGTTGTCTCCGTTGGTGCACGGGTGCAGAGCATCTTACCTGAGCATCTCATCTGAGCCCAGGAAATGGGCTCAAGTTTCCCCAGGGAAGGTTGAGGTTGGAGCTGAGGCAGAACTGTTTCCCTGAGAGGGGTGTCAGCCTCTGTGCCAGGCTGCCCAGGGAGCTGGGGCAGTGCCCAGCCCTGGAGGGATCTCAAAGCCGTGGGGCTGAGGTGCTGAGGGCCATGGGGTAGTGGTGGGCTGGGCAGAGTGAGGTTAGTAGTTGGACTCAATGATCCTAAAGGTCTTTTCCAACTGTAATGATTCTATGATTTCTGTGATCTTCTCCTCAGCTCCTTTTTAACCTGTAACAGATCTGTTGCATGTAGGCTTCCCTGTAAATCTCAGATCAAGTGAGAGAATGAGGTTCTGTAAATGAGCCACAGACCTGCATCAGGGGCTCTCCAATGTTCTTACTTCTCTGTTCATGTGGGGTTTGGTTTCTGGAAAGGGATAGTTTTCCTTTCTAACAGGTTTTTAGGCACAGTTAGCACAAGCGCCAGCAGCAGTGCTTTGTGTTGCCCAGACTGATGTGCTGCCAGCATGATGAGCAGCAGCACTAGTTCAGAGACACACATCCAGCAGGCAGAGTCATAAATGTTGGCAACTCGGTATGTAGCTGCACGATATAAAGACATTCACAGATTTTTGTGAGCATTTGTGTCCCTTAATAGATGTTTCCCTTTAGTCTTTTGGATGTGGCAGCAGTTTTCCTTGCCATGGGTACCACCCAAGACTCTATCTGCACAGCATGGCAGGCATTGGTCAGCATGTTGCATCTTGCAAGAGTTGTTTCTGAGAGATTTCATGTAAAATGTGTGATAATTACAACTCATGGCTTCTATTATTTAAATTGTGCAGCGCTTAAGAGTCATTTTTAAAGGTGCCAGTGAGAAATGATCTGAGGAGACTGATTTGAGGATAACCAGCTCTGTGTAGTAAAAGTGACACTTGACAACCAGATGACCTAGCAGAGAAATCTTCCCACAGAAGAAGGAAACTTGTTTCACTTCTATGCTGACAAGGCAGTGGCTAGAAGAGGTTCTCTTCTCTCAGCAATCCTATCTGTCCATGTTCTGTGCTTCCCTGCACTCTCCAGGGCTCAGCTATGCTGTCCTGCCGAGCTGCTACCTTTTTTTTCAGGAGAGTTGCAGCTGGCACATACAACATCTCCCAGGCAACAAATGAGCTTAGTTTTGTTTCAGACCACAGGCAAGCAGTTCTGGGGATGGAAACCTGAGACAATTTGTCTTTGCCAGGATTCAGTCCTTTCCCAGATTTAGAAGCTGCTCACATGCTGCAGGCTAACAGAGCTCTGGTTGCCTTTGCTTGCAAGGGACACCAGCAGCTGTAAAAAGTACTTTAGACAGAGACTGTCCTTATTTCTCAGGCAAATAGCCAGCACAAGGGGAGAGGCTCATGGTCAGTGATCAGAGAGTGGGAGAGAAGCTGCTGGGCAAGAGCTTGTGTGGCACACAGTGTCACTGAAGTGTCTTCCCTCTCACCTTCCAGGCTTTCTTCTCGCTCTGCTGCTTTTGCATGTGGATGGAGAGCTCCAAAACTGCCAGAGTTAAAACAGGCCACCTTTCTCAGTCAGTACATCTGCTTATATGCAAGAAACTAACTACAAATGTTGATGTTTGGAAGACATTCCAATTGGAAAAGGGAATATTTTGACCAAATTTGGTGAAAAAATTCACTTTGCCCTTTAAGTAACAGGCATGCATTAAATAAAACATGTCTGGTTTATGTGTCTTTTCCTGCTACTGTGGGTCAATGTTGCTTTGTTTATTAAAAAAAAATGAAACAGAGCAGAGCCTTGATCAGCAAAAGAGTTGTCAGGCTTTCTGCAGAGGACAGTTAATAAGGGATTGAGCTCAGGCCGTGAGGGTTTGCTTTTCAGCATTTGGACATGAAACATGTGCATTGTGGCTGCATCCATCCCCTGCAGCTTGTCTACAGCTTCACCTTGGTGCTTGCTCAGAAGCTGCCTTGAAGCAACCCCTTGATTGCCTTTGTGTGCAAAACAGAGGGATAATCTCCTGTCTTTCAATCAGGGACTACAAAAAGCTTTGCAAACTCAACTGTGTATCACCTCTAGAAATAAGAATGGCTTCATCCTCAAGCCTAAAGGCAGTTGCCTCTAAGTGAAAAACAAGTGAAAACTGCAGCATGAGGCTAGAATGGTAAGAGAAGTTCAGGGAAATGGAGCAGAATGCCATTATTTTGTGGTGATGTCTGTAACTATCAACTGGAGCAGTTGAGATTATTTTTTCTGCATATAGGCTGTGATGTCTGTTTAAATTGCAAGATTCTTGTATGCTGAGCCAATGTAAGATGAAGGTAGATTGGCCTCAGTGTGCAGTTAGTCATTTCCTGTCATGCTTTCATGTTTGAATTCGGGTGTACTGGCTATGACCTTTATTTCATGGGGCAAAATGATTTTTGAAGCACTGTTGCTGGAGTCCTGGGTTAGTGCAGTTGAAGAAGCAGTTAGGCATTTGTATGGCTATGGGCCAACTCTCCTGAGCTTCATGAGCATGAATCAGTTGAGTCCAAAGTCAAACTTTCATTGCTACATTCAATCCTCACAACGTGTGTATTCTTTGAGACTCTCTTTTTCTTTCTGTTAATCATAGAATCACAACATCTCAAGGGTTGGAAGGGACCTGGAAAGCTCACTCAATGCAACCCCCCTGCCAGAGCAGGACCACCTAGAGTAGGGCACACAGGAACTCATCCAGGTGGGGTTTGAATGTCTCCAGAGAAGGAGACTCCACAGCCCATCTGGGCAGCCCCTACTAGTGCTCCCTCACCTCAACAGGGAACAAATTCTTCCTTGTGTTTCTTTGGAACCTCTTCTGTTCCAGCTTGTGCCCGTTGCCCCTTGTCCTGTCATTGGCCATGACTGAGCACAGCCTGGCTCCATCCTCCTGACATCCACCCTTGATGGATTTGTAACCATGAATGAGCTCACCCTTCAGTCTCCTCCAAGCTGCAGAGCCTCAGCTCCCTCAAGCTTTTCATCACAAGGGAGATGCTCCACTCCATCACCTTTGTGGCTCTGCACTGAACTCTCTCCAGCACCTTGTTAAAGCCAAGGCATTCTAAAGATCTCACTGGGTTGCTGCATTTGCAAAGTTTAGGACATCCTAAGGCTCTTTGCAGTAGAGTTCTGTCTTCTGAGATTGGGGCAGGGATGCTTTTCTCCATTTGGTCTTTGTGGTCACATATGTTTCTGGAGAATGCAGGGGCCATGTACCTTGTGCAAGGTTGCAATTGCAATGTTGTGTGGTGTTAGGAGGCTGGAGCACACTGAAGAAGAAAACATATGTAACTGCAACACACAGGTAACATGAAGCACCAATCTCTAGTTACATGTTTGTGTATCTATACTCTCTTCATGACTTCCTTGATGAAACCTCATCCAGTTACAATCCCTTCCCACCACCTTCTCTTGTCTGTTACTTCATAATGGCCCAGGCAAAGAAGGTTCAGAGATTCATGTCCCTGCTTCCAAGCAACAGGCATTTCACTGTCCACATTAGCTTCTGCCTAGACCTGGTGTGAAGCCTGGGGCCTGGAGGCCAGCCACTGGCCATTAATTTGGTTTATATGGTTGATGACTATCTTTATGGTTTGTTTTGTGTTCCTGCATTACTGTTTGTTGCCAGTAGGATGATGTTTAATGTACAGTCTGCTCAGTATGTCTGAAAGGCCTGTTCAGCACTGCACAAGAAGCATATTCCTCCTTCTTGCCCAATTTTCCAGTTGAAAGAGGAAAGCTAGGAGAATGTGTGGATTTGACGTTGGCAGAACCTCACAGGGTGATTTGTCAAGCACCCACTAGCTGGTGGCATTGTTGCCAGGGCAGTTGAGGCAGCCTCTTTGCAATGAAGTGCTGCTGCTGGGCTGGCATTATGCACACTGGCTGTCACAGACAAGGAAAGGCTGAAGATTGTATGTACTGCAGTGGTTTTGGTATCACTGAACAGGAGTGCATCCTCCTCTCTTAAAGGAAATGACTAACATGCTTGAGAGGAGAAGAGAATGGGAGCACAGAAAGCAATTCCATGCCTGTTCCTTGCTCCTTTTTAAGAACTGATCCGAGCTGCCATTTCCCTGGACTGAGACTCCCTCTCCTCTCATCACACCAAAGCTCCTGTGACCTGTCATGCTCGCCGAAACTTGGCCCCAGCATCTTTCTTCCTATTATGGCCACCCTGGCCATGTCTGCAGCTGCTGCCCTTCACCCAGTTGTGAGCCTCAGAAACGTACTTGCTTGGTGCAAGCTTCTGCTGCCAGCAGGCTCCTGCTTGGTTCACGTTGACTCTGGCAGGGGAAGGTATCTGCAATGGGGAGCTTGGGCCAGACCATCTCCCAAGCCTCTTCAGAGACCAACCAGCATCTCTTCTGGCTGATTTTAAAGGCATAGGTTTCCTATCTATCTGTTAACAGGGACTTCATTTGGCTGAGGAGAGGTTTCTGATGCATTCCTATCTTACTGCTCTGCTCTTGGACTTCCTCCTTCATTTAAGTGGTCTGTTCCAATCATGACAGGTCCAAACTGCCCAAATGGTTTCAGTTCCTGACTTCCTATTGAGTGGGCTGAATTTGCTTACTTGGTATACATTCTGAATAAGATTAGCAGCTGATCTCTTGAGCAAACTTTGTTTTAATGTCAGCAAACATTGTTTTAATGTCAGCAGAACAGCACAGGCTGCTTGTTCTGAATGTGTCCCAACAGCTTTGGTGCTGCTGGCTTTGTCTTTGGTCCAAGCTGGCCTTTGAAGAGGGAGAATTTTGTTCAGAACATGAAATAGTTAATCAACCCTTAGAGGTGTTTAGTAATGAACTTTTAATTCTGAAATCATTCCTTTCTTCCTGGGCAGTTTTTACTTTCATAGTTGCATGGTAGGGCTTCTTAATAAGCTTCTTCCTCTGACCCTGGTACAATCAGCTTTCCCTAAAGAAAATCAGTCTAGAGCAAAGACTGAGTTGTCTTGCTGCCCTTCTCCCTCTCAGCTTGTACTCTGCTGTCCCTCTGTTGGAGTTTTGGAAGGTGGGTAGGCACAGTGAAGATGGGCACCCATGGGAAGCCTGGCATTGCTTGCTGGTGGTGCTTGAAGAGATCTTCTCTCTTCCTCCAGACCATGTCTCTTCATGCTCACTGTGTGGCTGTTTCAGCTCACAGCTAGATTCAGGGCACCTATTTGGATGGAAAGGATGTGGAAAGGAAAGGGGCAGAAGTAGCTGAAAACCAAATACAAAGAGAAGTCTTGGCCACAAGAAATTACTCTTTGAATCTCAGATGGGCAAACGCCTGATTTTCCACTGTAGCATGGAAAATTAGCTTGCCCTGCAACTGTGGCCTCATTAAAGAGATATTCTTTCTCTAAAGGCTAGAGCAGGGACAAAAGTCCCAGTGTGCATAAATACTGTCTCAGGGCTTTATCCCATTACCTTGTATGGGGATGCTGCTTTGTGAGAGCCTGACTTTTTAGCAGGTTTTCCTTTCACATATGAAAAGTTTTGAAAAGGAAATGTTCCCTTTTCTTTGGACAAAGAGTGAAGAGTTCAGTACCAGAGGAAAAAGGTCTATGAACTCAGTGGTGGTTTGGAGTTCCTCAGGACCCTGAACTTCCTGACTAGTCTGAAGGAACAACAGGGTGTCAAGATTTCTTCAGACCCAGCCATGTCTGTAAGCACATTGAGGCCAAAACTGTTTCCATATGCAGAGAGCTGACTCTGCTTAGGGTCTCTGTAAGGTTTATTGGCCTTCCTCAGAGACCTGGTAATGTAAAACTTTAAACTTCAAAAACATCATTGCTGCTTTTGAGGCCTTTCGAGTGTACCTGGTCTGGCAGAGTTCAGCAGGTACTCACACCAGGCAGTAATGGTTATCTGTGGTTATTTTCCTCATGGAATCAATGTTGCTGGTGTTCCAAGAAAGTGTGAAAGTGAGCCTGGCCTCCTGGAGATGTTGCCTCCCTGACATGTATCCCATCAGCTCCTCCTCTGTAGAATACATTAGCATACATTTTGTGCTGTATCACTGATGTGTAAAGTGCTAAAGACGCTTCTTGTCTCTCACCCTGTGTGTCAGCCTGTTGTTTGAGGCAGAGGGCGTCTCTTACTGCACTTACCACAGTTGGGCTTTATCTCTATTAGATCTTTCAGTGCTCCTCACTCTTCAGGTGAGGCTACAACATCTTTCTGGAACATCTTTCTTAGAAGGAAAAGCTGAGGGAGCTGGGGCTGTTCAGCCTGGATAAGGCTGACGGAAATTCATCAACAGTTATCAATACCTAAAGGGTGAGAGGTTGGGGCTGGTCTTCTGTGGTGTCCAGTGCCAGGACAAAAGGTGATGGACATCACCTGGTACACTAAAAGTTCTGCTTCAACACAAGGAGACACTTTGGTGCTGAGGTGAGGAAGCCCTGGCCCAGGCTGCCCAGGGAGGGTGTGAAGGCTCCTTCTCAGAAGGTTTCCAACCCCACTTGGACACGTTCCTGTGCCCCCTGAGCAAGGGGAACCTGCTTTAGCAGGGAGGTGGGCTGGATGAGCTCTGCAGGGCCCCTCCAGCCCCCACCATTCTGTGATTCCAGATATCTGCCCTTGGCAGCAGCCTCCTACAACCCTCTTGCTCCATGTGCAAAGGCACGGCTCAGCTTTGCTCTGCCTGTGCCTCTGTGCTGCTGGACCTCACATGAGTCCAGCTCAGCAGCATGGCCATGCCCCACACCCCAGCTATTTCTCATTGCTGCCCTTGGGCTGGGTGGGATGTTCCAGTCAGGGGCTGTGCATGGTGCAGTGCTGCTCACAGGGTGCCTCTGGGCAGGCTGGGAGCTGACAGGTGAGATTTTCTGCGTTTAAGGGTAGGATCAGCCATTTGTGGGGCAGTTGTGCCTTAACCACTTACCTTGATCGTGCTTTGATAATTTGTGCTACTTCTCCCTCTCAAAGTTGTGAGCGTGAAGCTGCCTGCATTGCTGAGCAAGGGTGATCCTGACAGCACTTATGTCAGTTGAAACAGAAGGGTGTTTCCTTACATCTGTGCCAGCCATTTTGCTAAATGTGTTCCAGAGCAGCCCCTGACTGCTCCGGGCAGGAGGCTGCTCTGACCATGCTTGGGCAAACGACTGCAGGGCAGTTTGCTCAGCAGAGCTCACTATGTGCACATGTGTAAGAGCAGCATCGCAGTGGTGCAATCAGAGGCTGTGTGGCCTTACATCCAGCCATTTTGTCTCCTCTGCCTCCTCTGAGGGTGACTGTAAGAGTCAATTTTTCCCTTTGTGTTGGAGAAATGACCTGCAGCATCCTCCCATTGTGCTGGTGATGAGGAAGACAACCAGGTGAGGTCTGTAGCTGCGCTGATGGTTGCTGTGAGGACTCTGCTCCTCACCACACCAGAGTTCTCCGGAGCAGCCTTTCATACTTGAGATTTCTAAGCTGTCTGTGGGGAGGCTGAGGCTGGAAGAGAGCTTGGAGAAGAGATCTGAGGGCAGGAAGTGACTCAGTGGTGCTGCAAGCAGGCAGGCAAAGGCTTGATGCAACACCACTGGGGAGGCTGGGGCCGGCTGGGTTACCCTGATGAAACACTCGGCACCTTCCTGGCAAGCTGCCTCCAGCCTCTCACCCAAAAGCAGATTCTCCTTTAACTGCAGAGGAGGGATGTTATTCCCACTGTCCCAGCTCTACAGCTGTGCTCATGGGAGCAGAGGAAGAGGGTACAGACAGAGGCAGCAAAATGAGAACCCACACAGGTGGCTTTGCTGGCCATGCTGGCTCCTGAGTGGATCCACAGAAGCAGAGTCAGGAACTATGGACTGAAAACATTCCCAGCCTGACAGAAGAGCTGGAGCAGCTCCTTAGAGCAAGCAGCTAGGTTCCCTTTTAGGGTTGGTGGCAGGCAGAAATCATTTCACATAGATTCCAGGACCCATAATGGTTGTGGAAAGCCAGCAGGAGCAAAAAGCGTTCTTCTCCTCCTGTGACCTTGGAGCACGCTGAGGACTGTCTTCCAAAGCCTTGTGCCTGGATGGTTTCATCCTTACATGGGGAAGACTCACCAGTTCCAGCAAGGTTGTGCTCTCTCTTCGGCATGTCTGTTTAGGTGTGAACTGCAACTGCACAAGCTGTGCTCAGAACAGCCCGGGGAAGATGAGAATAGGCAGGACCTGACAGACAGTCCAAGGCAGGTCTATTCCTGTGTCCTGGAAAGATTAAGTGTTTCCCTAGGAATAGGTTGCTCTAGGATCACTTTGTGGAGCAGCTGGTTGTGACCTGACAACGAACAACAACCTGGTGTGAAGTTACACAGGGTTATAGGTTCAGCATATCCAGGAGACCTCTGGCTGAAGGAGTTTGTTGGAGCAGGGATAGTCTCAAAGAGCTGGTTAAACTCTGAAGTGACTGTGTGCAGTAGAAAGCCCTGGACAGCCCTACTGCCTCTTTTGCATAAGAAACCCTCAGTTTATTGACACTAACATGAATGTAATAACCTCCTGGGGCTGTTGCTAAGCCATCTGCTGCGTTGCTGTGGACAATGACACCGAGGTGGTGTTAGGTGCGTGTTGCTCTCTAATTAGAAAGTGGACTCTGCTGTGTGTCCTTGACAAAATGCTGACCTTTCTCATACGTGAAGCTATTCTGAGCTCTGTTCCAGACTGATCAGATTTGCATCCTGGAGCACTTCAAATGTTGTTTGTGAGAAGAGTTCTTGTTCCCAAAGCTGTTTGTTCACCGGCCCAGGAGAGGAGCCCAACTTCCTTTCCTCCATGAGCAGAACTCTATATCTGTCAGAGGGAAGCAGCAGGCAGCTGGCAAGCCTGGATCTGTTGTTTATTTTTGCCCTCAGACAGCCAGAGAGACAGCTGAGAGAATACCCCAGCTCCACTGGCCCCACACACAGGGGACCTGCTTCAGCAGACTTTTGTCCTGCAGGGACTGCAGCCATCTGGTAAAAGGCAAGAAAACACTCTCTTTGCAACTGGAATCTCATCTATTTAGGTTAACACCTTGGTTAGTATTTGAAGGTGTTACTTGCATCAGCCCAGCACCCTGGCGATGTTTACAGGGTGGTGCAGGCTGCAAAGTATGAGCACATGTTAATTAGCACACAGAGTGACTGCTTATACTGTGCCTTCTATTCTGAGCCTCAGTTAAAGGGGGTTTGTCTTTAACACATTTTAAAACCCCATCTCTCCTCCTCAGGAGTGGAGACAATTCCCAGCTTGCTCACTACAATCACAGTAAGAGTTAAGGGCTTTTGTGCTATTTCTTTTACTCTGTTTCTTTGGTCCCACCTTCTTCACCATGAACTTGTTTCCTGGCAGTACCATGTCCTCAGGGGTGAAGATGTAGAGTTTTCTTTGGCTTTGCACAGGGCTTTGACACCCTTGCCCAGCCACCACATGTGAGACCAGAACAAAGGGAGCAAACAGCTTATCTAATACAAATAACCCCGAGCAAACTTCCTGGGCCTGGGCTTTATGTCTCTTTCTGTGGAGGAAAAACAGACAGCACAGAGTTGGAGCCTGTACTTCACACAGCAGTGTCAGCCACACTCTGCTGCAAGGCCACATGTTTGCCAGCCCAGCTTGGCATGCCCAGTGTGCAACAGGCATAAATAGACTTTGGAGGCAAGCATGGCACACTGCTTTAGAGTCTTCCTGAGTATATAATTTCCAGAGGGTTTATATGGTTTCCACTTCCTCGTGTTGGGGTTGTCCTGTGGTGTGCACTGTTGCAGTGAGTGGCACTGTGGGCACCCACTGCTGACTGAGTGCCAGCACAGGGCTAGCTGGGAGTCCTCAGGAATGCCAGCTGCTCGTGGTGGTAGAGGAGGACTGTCACTACCAGGAGCCTGGGTGATAAACAGCATTTGGGATTGAAATGTTCCTGCCCTGACACTTTTATTTTGCTTTCATCCCTTTTTGGAGCATGTTGATGGCTCTGCTGCCCCAGGACTTGCTCTGGCCGTGTCATGGCCCTGAGCTGTGGAGCTGGTGCTCACATCCCATAGCTTTCTGGCACCTAGTCCCAAGGGCACTTGTAGGGCTGGAGGTTGACAAGGGCTCAGGGCAGCAGCACCTGCCTAGTTGGAGTGGTTCAGGGCTGTAAGAACCTCATCAGGATGGTTCAGGGGTGTGAAAACCTCATCAAGATGGTTCAGGGGTGTGAAAAGCTTATCAAGGTGCTTCAGGGGTGTGAGTGCTTCAGCAGTCTTTTGTGGTTTTATCCTGCCCATCTCCTACTCCTCCAACACAGCAGGGAAAATGCTGTCCCTTGTTTTGAGTTTAGGGACTGGGGCTCAGGCACAGCAGTGCTCAGAGCCTGAGTCTGTGTCACCAGCAATACCCAAGGTGTCTCCATTCAAGTTTTTCCTTCTCTCTTGTTTCCTGACGCCCTCTGACCCCTTATTACAGGACCAAAGAGATAAAGCACAGCCCATTGAGCAAACATGGCAGCTCCTGCTGCAGCAACACTGTGGCTCACAGGGTAGGAGTGCTCATTAGAGGCCCTTTTATTACAGACACACCTTGGAAAGTTCCTTCACCAGAGCTGAGATGGGAGGAGGAGGAGGAGGGTTACTAATTCAATTTTCCTTCTTTGCTGGAGAGAAAGGTCCTGAGTGGCTTCAGGGAGTGAAGGCAAGTGGGGCAGCAGAGGAGGAGGCAGTGGGTAAGAAGCAGCCAGGAGCTGTGTGGAGGGTGCCCCGAGGGTGAGCACCTCATGAGGGAACCCCAGAGGGAGGGAGCACTGTGGGGCCAGGCTGGGAGCAGAGCTAGGGCAGCACAACTGATTCAGTAGCTTGGCACTCATCCTCCTGCCAGTAGCAGACTGGAAATTGCCCAGCCTGGCCTGGGCTGCCCTGTGCCATGGGCAGGAGCTGCTGTTGGGGCTCTGGAGCATGATGGGCTTAGCAGGGTGGTGGTCCCTACAGCGTGGAGCTGCTGCCACAGCCCCAGCCAGACCACCAACCCACGGTGCTGGAGGGCACAGAGCAGTCAGCAGAGCAGGGAATGGCCCAGGCAGCAGCTGGGCAATGACAGTGTCTGAAAAGGGACTTTGTTCCCCCTCTGTTGGTCACGTAGCCATGTGGGAACACTAGATTTATTCACCAGCAGTCCTATCTGCACATACCAGGCTTGACAACAGCTGGGAGCTGTGTGGCTTGACCAAGAATAGCCCTGGGGAGCTCACTGCCTGAGTCAGAGCTGTCTGGATCAGCTCCTGCCCTGGAGGCTGCCAAAGGCAGGGAGCACACAGGAGTGAGGCACAGAAGCTGTCCATGAGCTCCCTGCCCCAATAAATGCTGCACTGAAGATTGAGCCATAATAGCTCTCTCTGAAGTGGGTGGGTTCACCAAGTGCAGCACTCTGCAGCTAACTGCTCAGATGTAATTCCATGGGCTTGTCTACACTTGATGGCAAACCTGGATTAAAGAAGGGTGTGATTTTGCAAGTGGAAAACTCCATATTTAGGAATAACCAGATTAAACCAAACAGAAGGGAGATACTCTTGTCCTCCAGTTAGTGCTCCAAAGCAAGCAAAACAGCTCCGCACACCTCTCATCTGAGAGAGAGACAAGGGCCAAGGGGAGATGTCTGATCTCCTGTGTGCAAACCCCCACATCTCTATTGCCTGCAAAACCTTTCCCCAATACTTTCTCCCTGGAGAGTGTTTGTAGCTGGAGCAACATGTGCAAAACAGTTTGCTGGGCTGTGGCTCCATAGCCAGGCATTGCATGGGGTGCCTGATTTCTGCTTCCCTGTGGAGCAGCTGCTTTAAAGTTCTGGAGAAGTTCCAGAATTTGAAATGCTGACAGCCTCATCAGGCAGAGCATCAGCTCACAGGCTGTCAGGAGGAATCTTGCTGCTGGTCCAGGGCCATGCTGGTGACTGAGTGTGATTGGTCTCTGAAGGGCTGCTTGGTAAACAGATGTCTCTTGAGGTGATGGCTCTCTGATGTGACAGTGGATGTGCACCCACACAGTATGTGCATGGTTTTGGTGCCAAATCAAAGCTTTTCATGCAAAAGAAAGGGAAAAACATCTCTCTTTTGGTCATTGCTTACACTTTGCTTCCTAGCAAGGAGGCAGACAGTGAGAAGCTCAACTGCATGCTTAGGTGCCCAGGTTTCTCTGAGCAGTCCCTAAGTGCTCCAGCTGCTGAACTTCAGTATCAACCTGAAGTCCTGCCAGGTCTTGAATGTGTGCAGACATTGTTGGAAGTGTGTGCAGCCCAAAAGCAGGTGCAGCAGCTCAGGTGTGTGTGTGTCCTGCCCTGATGGCTGCTGTTTGTTGGCTCAGTGCAGGGATCCACGGTCCTTGCCCATGGCAGGGGCTGCAGGGACACGTCTCAGCCCAAGTCAATAGTGACCCAGCATCTCCACCCATCTCTTGGCAGGTGAAGGAGGCCCTCAGACTGGCACCATGACAGAGTGCTTTGATTGTGACAACTGCAAGGAGTCCTTGTATGGGCGCAAGTACATCCAGATGGACAATGGCCCCTACTGCATCCCCTGCTACGATGCTCACTTTGCCAACACCTGTGACGAGTGCAAAGAGCTGATCGGTCACGACTGCAGAGTGAGTAACAGGATCCCATGGCTGGGAAGGGTATTTCCCTGGGGCAATTGATCCTTTCCTCACCTGGGCTGTCCTCCCCAGGAGCTGTACTACGAGGATCGCCATTACCACGAGCACTGCTTCCGTTGCTTCCGCTGCGACCGCTCGCTGGCCGACGAGCCCTTCACCTGCCAAGGAGAGGAGCTGCTGTGCAATGACTGCTACTGCAGCGAGTTCTCTTCCAAATGCATTGCCTGTGAGAAGACAGTCATGCCAGGTAAGGTGGACAGACTCAAGCACTGCAGTTTGTTGTCCCAGTGCTGGCTGGGGCTGCAGGGTGCAACACTAGAGCAGTAAGGAAGAGGGATCAGTTTCTGTTCTTCTGCTCCAGTGTCACTGTATAGAGTGGGATGGGCATTTTGCTTGTCTGGCAAGACAGCAGGATCCCCAGCTGCAGTCACCACAGCAGCCCTGCCTGTCTGTCCCCTTTTTTTAATGGGGAAGTGAGCTGGGGAGGAGATAACAAAGGATTTCCTGGGCATTTTCTGGTGTGTGCTGACAAGAGGGGAAAGAATGACTGAAGGCGTGTGAGTGTCTCTGTAGATGGCCTGAGGCAAAGGAGTGTCTTTGCTTGGCCATTCTGGCACCACCTTCAGATGTAGGTTACAACAAGCATCTCTGCCACAGCCTGTGCTGGGGGCATGTTCCCACAGCCCTCCTCCTGCAGCTGGGGGCCTCCCCTCTCCAGCTGCCCATAGGCAGAGTGGGCATAGAGCTGAGTGTGCAGGACTGTAGTTTATCCTGCACAGCCTCCCTTGTCCCCTTTCTCTGTGTGTGTGTGTGTGTGTTGCTCCCTCCTCTCCCTGGGAATGTCTCTGCAGGATCTCGGAAGCTGGAGTACAACGGGCAGACTTGGCACGAGCACTGCTTCATCTGCAGCAGCTGCCAGCAGCCTATCGGCTCCCGCTCCTTCATCCCAGACAAGAAGGATTATTACTGTGTGCCCTGTTACGAGAGCAAGTTCGCTCCTCGCTGCACTCGGTGCAAAAAGGTACGTCTGGCCCTGCCAGCCCCTGAGTGCTCTGAGCCAGGGACGTGTTCCTCTCTCATATATGAGCCCCATCAGAGCAGGGCTCAGGTACCAGCATCCCAGGATGCTCTGTGGCTCATTACCCCATGCCCACTGTCTTCCCACAGACCCTGACCAAGGGAGGAGTGACTTACAGGGACGAGCCATGGCACAAGGAGTGTTTTGTCTGCACGGGCTGCAAGACCCCCCTGGCTGGCCAGCAGTTCACCTCCCAGGATGACAACCCTTACTGCATCAAGTGCTTTGGGAACCTCTATGCCAAGAAGTGCAGTGCCTGCACGAAGCCCATCACAGGTGAGCACAACAGCCCCAGGCAGGAGGTATTTTTGCATTGCAGGGCATGACCTACCTGCCCTGTTTCCAGACCTCTGTGAGTGCAGCTGCCCTCTCCAGTGACTCAGGCCTGTGTGATGCTTGTACCTGTCTCCACCATACGTGTGCTCACATGTCTCCAGGCACTTCAGGCCCCCTGGGGACAAATGCTGGGGTGTGCACAGTGCCTTCAGACACGTCCTCCACACAAACAACTGCAGCTGCTCTCTGAGGAACCCCATGAGAGAGAACTTTTGTTGCAGTGGTCCCAGGACCACTTGTGTCCTTTCATCTGTGTCTTACAAAGCAGTGAACTGTGCCCCTTGGCGGGAAATCTCTCTGCCCAGGAGTAAAGGCTGCCAAAATGACCCCTCACAGCCTGATCTCATGTCCTAGCTCGTCTTGTGTGTGGAAAGACTGCTCAAAGTCAGGGAAAGCCAGACTTCCAGCCATAGCTGGAGCAGCAACTGCTGCAGGAGAATCTGGGCTTGTTGTACCTGCCTAAGACAGGGGAAGCATGGGGTCCTCTTCTGCAGAAGCCCATGAGAGGGTCTGGCCTCCTTCTCGTCCTCCCCCATTTGACCTTTCCCTTTGCAACTGGTTTCTGTTGCTGCTGGGAAGGCAGGCAAAGCATGAATCAGCTGATGATTCAGAGGATGACTCTGGCTGAGATCAGGGCAGCTCCTGAGCACTCCACATCCTATCTACTCCTTATCAGTTTGTCACAGTCCCAGGGAGAAGGGGGTTGTAGGCCACAAGTCCCACCACTGCAGCAGAGGAAGGAAGCTGCCCAAGGAGCCTCTGCAGGAGCCTGGGCCTGGGCTGGTGGCAGCAGGGCTCTTCCCAGGATGTCACTAGCACTGTCCCTGGAAGGAGCTGCTCCAGGCAGTGCTGCCAGGAGCTCCCAACAGCTCCCTCATTCACTGGGATGTGCAGCTGCACTCCCTGCTCCTCTCTGGGGAGAAAATGGTGTTTCTGGTCTGAGCATCTCAACCCTGCAAACTCTGGTGTGGCATCGTTTTGGTCCTTTTCCCTGCCAAGAGTGGAGCTTTGTATTTCAGATGGATTCAGTACCATAGGGGGTGGGTGCCACAGTGCAGCACTGCTTGTGAAGACCTGGCTTAGAGATGAACAGGCCAAGACTCATCTTGGAGAGGCCTCATCTGGAGTCCTGTGTCCTTTTCTGGGCTCCCCAGCTCCAGAGGGACAGGGAACTGCTGGAGAGAGGCCAGTGCAGGGACACCAAGATGCTGAGGGGATGGAACATGTGTGTGAGGAGGAAAGGCTGCAGCCCTGGGGCTGTTCAGCCTGGAGAAGAGAAGCCTGAGCTCGGGGGCACCTCATTAATACTTACAAGTATTTAAAAGATGTTTTCCAAGAGGATAGGGTTACACTTTTTTTTTCTGTGGTGTCCCGTGGCAGGACAAGGGGTGATGGAAATGAACTGGAAGACAAAAGTGCCACTGGCACAGGAGGAGAAAGTCTTTTGGTGCTGAGGTGAGGGAGCCCTGGCTCAGGCTGCCCAGGGAGGGTGTGGAGGCTCCTTCTCAGGAAGTTTCCAACCCTACCTGGACACGTTCCTGTGCCCCCTGAGCCAGGGGAACCTGCTTGAGCAGGGGTTTGGGCTGGATGAGCTCTGCAGGGCCCTTCCAGCCCCCACCATTCAGGGATCCTGTGAGATTCTGTGAAGGCTCAGGCTGAGTGGGAAGCTTGTCCAAATTTCCTCAGGGATGCTAACACTGCCCTCTGTCCCTCCTGCAGGCTTTGGTGGTGGCAAATACGTCTCCTTTGAGGACCGTCACTGGCACCACAACTGCTTCAACTGCGCGCGCTGCAGCACGTCGCTGGTGGGAAAAGGCTTCATCCCCGACAACGAGCAGATCCTGTGCCGCGACTGCTCCAGCGACCTATGAGCCCCCCAGCACACCACGGGCCAGGCCCTGCCTTTGCTCTTCAGGGTCTTTGTGCCAGATACCCCAAGAGCATTTCAAGGGGCAGGGCACGAGGCACAGGAGATGGGGGCTGAGCCTGAGCCGTGGTGTGTTCAGGGGGTTCCTGTGCCCCTCTCTGAAGGTTATAGAGTACGCTGTGCTATGGCTCTGTGCAGAGTCAAAGCTCAATCAAGTTGAAAAGGGAGCTTCAAGACCCCCAACCTCCCATTATTTACTCTTTTCTTTTGCTTCCTGTCTGATCAGGCACAAGCTGAGCCCAGGGCCCCAGCCAAGCAAAGGATGCCAGCAGCAGCTTCAGCGTTGGGTGCTGCATCTGCCTGCTGGCTGCATGTATTTGCTCCCCTTGGCACAGTGATGACTTTTTTCCCCTCTTTCCCCACATGCTTCCCTTGCTCTGTGTGATATAAGGCAGCAGCTCCTGGACCATACAGCTTGGCCATGGTGGCTTTGCAGCACAGCCTTTCCATTTGTGCAGCTGGCCTGTGGCAATTCAGGAGTGAAAGGTGCTCTCTGCTCTCTTTGGAAGGTTTGGGGACACCATGCAGGAGTGTGACCAGGAGAAGAGCATGTGTCCTGCCTGATGGGATCCACCTCCAGATTTCTGTGGCCAGCCCCTTTGCTCTGCACATCTCCCTGGAGGTGCTCTCACTCAGTTGTGGATGGGGAGCTCAGATCATTCACAGGCACGGGGTCCAGTCCACCTGTGCTGTGATCTCCCACAGCTGCCTCTGAGCTGGAGCTGCTGATCCTCCCTGAGATGCTCCTGGCTAAGCCCCAGAGCTGTGCTGAAGCCTGAGAGCACTCAGTTTTATTCCTGCTCCATCCCTCTCATGGGGAGCCATGGGATGGGCACTGACTGCCTGGCTGAGCCCAGCCACCAGCAGCACAAGTTAACACCAAAGCCCTCTCATTAATGCAGGGAGAGGAGTGTTGCCCACAGGCTGTGGCTGTGCTCAGGGGCTGCTAGGAGCACTGGAGGGGTCAGTGGTTAGGGTCAGAGAGGTCAGCTCAGGGTGCATTTGGGGTGTCCAGAACCTGCTCTGTCAGGGCTGTGTCATCTCACTCCAGCCCCAGCAGGCAGAGAGCGGCAGCTCCCCACAGCCACACACCCCTCCCTGTGTCCCAAACAGCAGAGCAACACAACGATGGCACCTGGGCTGCCCTGAGCAGGGGCTTCACGTCTCCTAAGTCCCTGCATTGTCCCTAACCATGCAAAACAGGACACCTTGAGCAGTGGGATGCTCGTGCCTGCCTTGTCTCTGTATCCTTCATGCTCCTGTCTTGCTGGGGCACTCAGTGCTGACCTTGCTTTCCTGCTTAGCCAGCCTCGTGCGTTTCTGAAAGCTTCCTCTTTTGTTTGGTTTGTTGTTTTCCCCCCCCGCCTTTTGTACTCTTTTTGTCATGAATACCTGGCATTTTGTAACCAACTGCAGGATGAAGGGGGGTTGTGTCCTCTGGCCCCCTCCATCCCCTGACTTCACTTAGGAACAAGGAAGTGTTATGCATGATGAAGTGTTATTAACTCTGTATGCAGGTCCTTGCTGAGCCCAAGTGTGAAAGCTTTGATGCAGGCAAATCAGAGTTGGTGTGTTTGAGGAGCTTTGGAGCAGTTTCTAGAAGGAAATGTCCTGAACCTCAGCCTCCTGTGTATTTCCTACAGCTTTACATAATAAACCCTTTTAGTGACAGCTTCTCTCTTGTGTTTGTCAAACAGCAGCACAGGCCAGAGCTCTGTGTGAATGGGAGATGTAGCTCTGTGCTCAGCCACGTCCTCACCCCCAGCCCCACAGCAGGGACAGCAAATCCCTGCAGCACTCCTGTGCTCATGAGGGGATCAGTGCACCCTACAGTCAGTTTGCAGTTGACACCAAGCTAGGTGAGTGTGTAGGTCTGCTTGAGGACAGGGGGATGCTTGAGAGGGCCATGGCCAGGCTGGAACCATGGGATGAGAGCAATGGGATGAGGTTCAACAAGGAAAAGTGTCAGATCCTGCACTTGGGCCACACCAACCTCAGGCAATGATCCAGGCTGGGGCAGAGGGACTGGAAAGCTGCCCAGAGGGAAAGGAGCTGGGGATGTTAACTGACAGCAGCTGAACAGGAACCAGCAGCGTGCCCAGGTGGGCAAGGAGGCCAGTGACCCTGGCTTGTGGCAGAAATAGTGTGGCAGCAGGAGCAGGGCAGGGATTGTCCTCTGTGCTGGGCCCTGGGGAAGCTGCAGCTCCAGGGCTGGGTCAATGCTGGGCCCCTCACTCACTGCCACAGGGACACTGAGGGGCTGCAGCGTGGCCAGAGCTGGGCAAGGGGCTGGAACACAAGGGTGCTGGGGAGGGGCTGAGGGAATGGGGGTGTTGAGGCTGGAGAAGAGGAGGCTGAGGGCAGACAGGAGCCCTCTCTGACACTCCCTGACAAGAGGCTGCAGGGAGCTGGGGAGAAATCTCAGTAATGAATGACAGGACTCATGTTGCCCCAGGGGAGGTTGAGATTGGAGCTGAGGCAGAACTGGTTCCCTGAGAGGGGTGTCAGCCCCTGTGCCAGGCTGCCCAGGGAGCTGGGGCAGTGCCCAGCCCTGGAGGGATCCCAAAGCCGTGGGGCTGAGGTGCTGAGGCTGTGGGTCAGTGCTGGGCTGGGCAGGATGAGGGCAGGGCTGGGACTGCAGCAGCTTCAAGGGGCTTTTCCAACCAAATGATTCCATTATTCTGTGCCTCCAGTCCCCAGACCCCACACCAGAATCTGCTGTGCCAGACCCATGGGTTATAGAAGAGGAACAGCAGCTCCCTCTTGCTGCTGTGGGTGGCTGGGGCTGGGAGTCACCCGTGTGTCAGTGCTGGCTGAGCAGGGCTCAGTGCTGTAGGGCACGATGCCTACAGACAGGCTGTGGGTTGGGTTGTTGGTCAGGCTGTGAGCTGGGCTGGGGGTCAGGCTCTGCCCCAGGCTCTGCTGTGCCCAGCTGCTGTACCAACTCGTGTCCCTGTGTGCAGACACAGCCCTGCCCCTGCCCTGCTCGCCCCTGCCTGCACACGTCGGTTCTCGGGGAGGTTTGGTGGGGAGGCTGCTGCAGTCTCCAGTCAGGGTACCAGGGGTCTCCTCCTGGCAGCCTTCCCTGAAGCAGTGCATGCTCATTACTCACTCTTATCAGCCAGGGAGCCATTTATTCCTCTAACATCTGAAACTAGTTTCCACAGATTCCTTTACATTTACTAACAGCTGCCACGGTTTCCTCTGGGCTTGCCTGGCCCAGCCCCCAGCACCCTCATCCATGTTCCATTCCCCCTGCAGAGCAACTCAGCTCCTGTGGGTGCTGCTCTGTGCTATGGGACTGTGGCACTGCCTTTGTGCATGCACAGTCCAAGCTCCTGCAAAGGCTCTGGTGACTAACAGGGTGTTTTTGAAGCGGGGNGGGGGGGGGGGGGGGGTTGGTGCTGTTGTTTCCCTGTGACCTGCACCAGGTTCTGCTTTGGCTGCTACTTGGCCTCAAAGGCTGAGTGAGCAGCTCCAGCCCTGGAGGTTTCCAGCTGAGCCTGTCCTCCAGCAGCAGCAGCAGCAGCAGCAGCAGCACCACAAGCCCTTGTTTCTGCAGCACTGTTTCCAGGGATTAACCACAAAAGGTTTCTGTAAGAAGGGCCCCTTGGGCTCCTCTTTCACTCAGCCTCCAGAGCCTCACGTTTTTAGCCAAAAAAGGAAATGACCCAGCTGCATGTAGCACTGGAACATCTGGATTTTATCCCTGTCATGAATGGGTCATGGCTATGCATGGCCCAGTGATTTATGGGAGGGGGGAGGGTGATGTCATGCACAAACATCCCCTGAGACTGCAAGAGTGTGGGTCTGAAACAGTCATGAAAATATTATTAAGCACAGGGGTGAGGGCAGGGCCAGGGCTGCTGCAGGGGTGAGGTAGGAGGGAGAAACTTACTGAAAGCCCAGGGCAGCACTAGGGGTGTTAGAATGAGGCATTAACCCTATGTGGCCAGGCTCAGGGCCTGCATTTGCAGCCCCTGATGGACAGAGCCAGGTCCAAGCCACAGTCCCACTGAGGTATCCTGAAGGATTTGCTTCCTCTGGCACAGTGCTGGGGTGAGAGCAAGGCCCTGCCACAGACTGGCTGGTGCAGCCACAGGGCTTGGGCAGGGATGGAGATAGAGACATGATGCTCCCCAGTGCCTGGAAGCAGGAGAAGCATCTTAGCTCAGTGCTGCTGATGGCCTCTTGCTGCTGCCCATGCAGTGGTGCCCGTGCTGGGCATGTGCCAGCCATGGGCTTCCTCCTCTGGACACAGCTGCTCCTGGCTCAGGCTCACTGCAGGCAGTGGTTTCACTTCCCAGGGGTTTATTGTCTTTCCAGCCAGGGTTTCCCACAGAGCAGAGCTGGGTACAGAGTGTATGGCAGCAGCGTGTGCTGGTGTCCCAGAGCTGACAGGAGCTGCATGGCTGGGTGGGAGCTCTGCCTGCTCCTGCCTGCACTTGAACAGGAGGGGAATAGGCTAATTCCAGCTCCCAGCTTTTCCAGCTGTAGCTGCACACAGGTTCAGACAGTGTGTGGGATTTCTGTGCTGGTAGGTGCCTTGTCTGAGCCCTCCACACTGAGCACAGACCTGCCTTGGCTGCTCTTCTGTCCCTCCAGCTGCCTGGTCAGGCTGAAGCTGGAGGTTCAGGTTTGGCCCCACGATGGTAACAGGCAGAAAGCCAGTGTTAAAAGTTGAATAGCTCTCCTTTAGTGTTAGGAGGTAGGGATGTGGTTACAGCCAGGCTGAACCCTGCAGGCGGCCTTTGAACAGTCCCCCAGGCCCTTTTTTTGTTGTCCTTTCCTCCCCACCCTGCCAGGGCAGCACCTGGGAAAGGTCCTGGGGAGGTGAGGAAGGAAGGGCAGCTCAGCACAAGTAGGTTTTCTGTGTGATGTCCTTCCTGGGTCTGTCCCACAGCCCAAAGGCTGCTGCAGCTGCAGCACGTGGCACTGAGGGGCTGCAGAGGCTGCACTGCTGCCCAGGGATGCAACAGCAACCTGCATTGGTGGGGAGAGGCCAAGCAGGGGCTGTGGTCTTGTCCCCCCTCCACCATCCTCATGCCAGCAGCCCAAACCTGATCTAGGTGAACTTGCTTCTGCAGGGGGGTTGGACCAGTTGATCTCTAAAGGTCCCTTCCAATCCCTGCCATTGTGTGATTCTGTGTGTCTGGATGGGCCATTGCTGGATTTCAACCCCTTCTCACTGCAGGGCTGAGGTTTCATGCAAAGGAAAAGGGAAGAACACTGAGTTCAGAACCTTATCTCTGTCTTTATTTTTAGACAGGCATTCCTGAGGAAGAAATGACGTGCTTTGGGGCAGCCTGGAGTGCAAGAGGGTAACTGGAGACAACCTTCTTACCTTCAGTGCCATTTTGTCCCCAGTGAGCCCCGTTCCCGGGGCAGGGTTGTGTTTGTCTGCTCGTAATTCAGCCCAGGATTTTTGGGGTTGTTTTTTTTTTTTTTTGTGAGTGAAAAGGTGATGGCAGTTTTGCATGTGGCAAAGGGAGGGCAGAGCAGTGGCATGGTCTCCCCTTGGTGTTTAGGGTGGATCTGAAGGAGGCAATTAAAACCCCAGTGAGAGTGGAAGGTTGCAGGCACGGTTTCTGTGGGAGGATTTCCACCAGGATCCTGTCACTCCAGCACAGTCATGTTGAAAGCCTGTCAGGCAACAACAGTCTGCACTTCCCAGGCACCAAGGGCAAGAGCTCTGACCCAGGAGAGGTGGAGTGAGGGCTGCAGACCAGACCCTACACGCTGCTTGCTTGCAGGCGTGTTCCAGTTGGGCCTCTGATTCATGGCAGTGTAACGCTGCTGGAGCCTGTGGGCTCTGCCAGCTGCTGCCAGCCCAGCTGTGTGGGATGGGGATGGATCCTCCCCTGCTGCAGGGCTGACAGCTCGGCCTGGGGTAGTTGCACGCTGCTGGGGGCCAGGAGCTTTGGCTGGGTGACAGTGATGAGCATGGGTGGCAGAGGCAGATGGAGGTGTCAAGCCTGGGCATCCCCCTGCTCAGCATCCAGCCCTTAGAATCACAGAGTCTTAAGG